>JAXIVJ010011413.1:12500-43675 GCA_036785665.1 Chirona hameri
CACACACACCCACACACACCCACACACACCCACACACACCCACACACACCCACACACACCCACACACACCCACACACACCCACACACACCCACACACCCACAGCACGCGCACGCGCACGCGCACGCGCGCACGCACGCACGCGCGCGCGCGCGCGCGCACGCACGCGCACGCACGCGCACGCACGCGCACGCACGCGCACGCACGCGCACGCACGCACGCGCACGCACGCGCACGCACGCGCACGCACGCGCACGCACGCGCACGCACGCGCACGCACGCGCACGCACCCACGCACCCACGCACCCACGCACGCACCGGTCATCTGCTGATGCACACAGAGAGTGGATATATGTGCAAACAGGGACAGGTTAATGCAGTACTGACTGGACTGGTTAAAACAAACCTGCTGGACTGGAGACACTTCAGAACTTATAATTTGGATTAGCAATCGCGGGAACAGAGTCAGGGTCAGAGTCAGGGTCAGCGTCCTAGGATTGCTTTGAAGACAAGGTGTGGGGTGGGAAATTCAGCCAAAAATCAGCACGGGTTAGTATATGCTCATTTTTAATTTAGGGAGTAGAAAATTCACAGTAAAACTGGGGGAAATAGTGGAAAAATAGTATTCATAGTGTCATTTCCACTCAAATTTTGCAATCCTAGGACACTGGCCAGGGTCGTCGTACACTGCAACAACAATGCATGCAAACTATTTCAAATAGATTAACTGTTCAGATTGTATGCAGCATTCACCAACGATGCGCTGCTATTCGGGCACTGGTCCGGAGTTTGGGTGTCGGGCGAGTGGGAGTGACACTCTGAGAGCTGACGCCTGTTCTCCCACTGGTCCGGAGTTTGTGTGTCGGGCGAGTGGCGAGTGACACTCTGAGAGCTGACGCCTGGTCTCCCACTGGTCCGGAGTTTGTGTGTCGGGCGAGTGGCGAGTGACACTCTGAGAGCTGACGCCTGTTCTCCCACTGGTCCGGAGTTTGTGTGTCGGGCGAGTGGCGAGTGACACTCTGAGAGCTGACGCCTGGTCTCCCACTGGTCCGGAGTTTGTGTGTCGGGCGAGTGGCGAGTGACACTCTGAGAGCTGACGCCTGTTCTCCCACTGGTCCGGAGTTTGTGTGTCGGGCGAGTGGCGAGTGACACTCTGAGAGCTGACGCCTGTTCTCCCACTGGTCCGGAGTTTGTGTGTCGGGCGAGTGGCGAGTGACACTCTGAGAGCTGACGCCTGTTCTCCCACTGGTCCGGAGTTTGTGTGTCGGGCGAGTGGCGAGTGACACTCTGAGAGCTGACGCCTGGTCTCCCACTGGTCCGGAGTTTGTGTGTCGGGCGAGTGGCGAGTGACACTCTGTGAGCTGACGCCTGTTCTCCCACTGGTCCGGAGTTTGTGTGTCGGGCGAGTGGGGAGTGACACTCTGAGAGCTGACGCCTGTTCTCCCACTGGTCCGGAGTTTGTGTGTCGGGCGAGTGGGAGTGACACTCTGAGAGCTGACGCCTGTTCTCCCACTGGTCCGGAGTTTGTGTGTCGGGCGAGTGGCGAGTGACACTCTGAGAGCTGACGCCTGTTCTCCCACTGGTCCGGAGTTTGTGTGTCGGGCGAGTGACACTCTGAGAGCTGACGCCTGTTCTCCCACTGGTCCGGAGTTTGTATGTCGGGCGAGTGGCGAGTGACACTCTGAGAGCTGACGCCTGTTCTCCCACTGGTCCGGAGTTTGTGTGTCGGGCGAGTGGCGAGTGACACTCTGAGAGCTGACGCCTGTTCTCCCACTGGTCCGGAGTTTGTGTGTCGGGCGAGTGACACTCTGAGAGCTGACGCCTGTTCTCCCACTGGTCCGGAGTTTGTGTGTCGGGCGAGTAGGGGTGACACTCTGAGAGCTGACGCCTGTTCTCCCACTGGTCCGGAGTTTGTGTGTCGGGCGAGTGACACTGAGAGCTGACGCCTGTTCTCCCACTGGTCCGGAGTTTGTGTGTCGGGCGAGTGGCGAGTGACACTCTGAGAGCTGACGCCTGTTCTCCCACTGGTCCGGAGTTTGTGTGTCGGGCGAGTGGGGAGTGACACTCTGAGAGCTGACGCCTGTTCTCCCACTGGTCCGGAGTTTGTGTGTCGGGCGAGTGGAGAGTGACACTCTGAGAGAGCTGACGCCTGTTCTCCCACTGGTCCGGAGTTTGTGTGTCGGGCGAGTGGCGAGTGACACTCTGAGAGCTGACGCCTGTTCTCCCACTGGTCCGGAGTTTGTGTGTCGGGCGAGTGGCGAGTGACACTCTGAGAGCTGACGCCTGTTCTCCCACTGGTCCGGAGTTTGTGTGTCGGGCGAGTGACACTCTGAGAGCTGACGCCTGGTCTCCCACTGGTCCGGAGTTTGTGTGTCGGGCGAGTGGGGGTGACACTCTGAGAGCTGACGCCTGTTCTCCCACTGGTCCGGAGTTTGTGTGTCGGGCGAGTGACACTCTGAGACCTGACGCCTGTTCTCCCACTGGTCCGGAGTTTGTGTGTCGGGCGAGTGACACTCTGAGAGCTGACGCCTGTTCTCCCACTGGTCCGGAGTTTGTGTGTCGGGCGAATGGCACTCTGAGAGCTGACTCCTGTTCTCCCACCGGTCCGGAGTTTGTGTGTCGGGCGAGTGGAGAGTGACACTCTGAGAGCTGACGCCTGTTCTCCCACTGGTCCGGAGTTTGTGTGTCGGGCGAGTGGCGAGTGACACTCTGTGAGCTGACGCCTGCTCTCCCACTGGTCCGGAGTTTGTGTGTCGGGCGAGTGGCGAGTGACACTCTGTGAGCTGACGCCTGGTCTCCCACTGGTCCGGAGTGTGTGTGTCGGGCGAGTGGGGGGTGACACTCTGTGAGCTGACGCCTGCTCTCCCACTGGCCCGGAGTTTGTGTGTCGGGCGAGTGGGGGTGACACTCTGAGAGCTGACGCCTGTTCTCCCACTGGTCCGGAGTTTGTGTGTCGGGCGAGTGGCGAGTGACACTCTGAGAGCTGACGCCTGTTCTCCCACTGGTCCGGAGTTTGTGTGTCGGGCGAGTGGGGGTGACACTCTGAGAGAGCTGACGCCTGTTCTCCCACTGGTCCGGAGTTTGTGTGTCGGGCGAGTGGCGAGTGACACTCTGAGAGCTGACGCCTGTTCTCCCACTGGTCCGGAGTTTGTGTGTCGGGCGAGTGGGGGTGACACTCTGAGAGAGCTGACGCCTGTTCTCCCACTGGTCCGGAGTTTGTGTGTCGGGCGAGTGGGGGTGACACTCTGAGAGAGCTGACGCCTGTTCTCCCACTGGTCCGGAGTTTGTGTGTCGGGCGAGTGGGGGTTGACACTCTGAGAGCTGACGTCTGTTCTCCCACTGGTCCGGAGTTTGTGTGTCGGGCGAGTGACACTCTGAGAGCTGACGCCTGTTCTCCCACTGGTCCGGAGTTTGTGTGTCGGGCGAGTGACACTCTGAGAGCTGACGCCTGTTCTCCCACTGGTCCGGAGTTTGTGTGTCGGGCGAGTGACACTCTGTGAGCTGACGCCTGCTCTCCCACTGGTCCGGAGTTTGTGTGTCCGGCGAGTTGGGAGTGACACTCTGAGAGCTGACGCCTGTTCTCCCACTGGTCCGGAGTTTGTGTGTCGGGCGAGTGGCGAGTGACACTCTGAGAGCTGACGCCTGTTCTCCCACTGGTCCGGAGTTTGTGTGTCGGGCGAGTGGCGAGTGACACTCTTGAGAGCTGACGCCTGCTCTCCCACTGGTCCGGAGTTTGTGTGTCGGGCGAGTGGGAGTGACACTCTGAGAGAGCTGACGCCTGTTCTCCCACTGGTCCGGAGTTTGTGTGTCGGGCGAGTGGGAGTGACACTCTGAGAGCTGACGCTTGTTCTCCCACTGGTCCGGAGTTTGGGTGTCGGGCGAGTGGCGAGTGACACTCTGAGAGCTGACGCCTGTTCTCCCACTGGTCCGGAGTTTGTGTGTCGGGCGAGTGGCGAGTGACACTCTGTGTGCTGACGCCTGTTCTCCCACTGGTCCGGAGTTTGTGTGTCGGGCGAGTGGCGAGTGACACTCTGAGAGCTGACGCCTGTTCTGCCACTGGTCCGGAGTTTGTGTGTCGGGCGAGTGGGGAGTGACACTCTGAGAGAGCTGACGCCTGCTCTCCCACTGGTCCGGAGTTTGTGTGTCGGGCGAGTGGCGAGTGACACTCTGAGAGCTGACGCCTGTTCTCCCACTGGTCCGGAGTTTGTGTGTCGGGCGAGTGGAGAGTGACACTCTGTAAGCTGACGCCTGTTCTCCCACTGGTCCGGAGTTTGTGTGTCGGGCGAGTGGGGAGTGACACTCTGAGAGAGCTGACGCCTGCTCTCCCACTGGTCCGGAGTTTGTGTGTCGGGCGAGTGGCGAGTGACACTCTGAGAGCTGACGCCTGTTCTCCCACTGGTCCGGAGTTTGTGTGTCGGGCGAGTGACACTCTGAGAGCTGACGCCTGTTCTCCCACTGGTCCGGAGTTTGTGTGTCGGGCGAGTGCCACTCTGAGAGCTGACGCCTGTTCTCCCACTGGTCCGGAGTTTGTGTGTCGGGCGAGTGACACTCTGAGAGCTGACGCCTGTTCTCCCACTGGTCCGGAGTTTGTGTGTCGGGCGAGTGGCGAGTGACACTCTGAGAGCTGACGCCTGTTCTCCCACTGGTCCGGAGTTTGTGTGTCGGGCGAGTGACACTCTGAGAGCTGACGCCTGTTCTCCCACTGGTCCGGAGTTTGTGTGTCGGGCGAGTGGCGAGTGACACTCTGAGAGCTGACGCCTGTTCTCCCACTGGTCCGGAGTTTGTGTGTCGGGCGAGTGGGGGTGACACTCTGAGAGAGCTGACGCCTGTTCTCCCACTGGTCCGGAGTTTGTGTGTCGGGCGAGTGGCGAGTGACACTCTGAGAGCTGACGCCTGTTCTCCCACTGGTCCGGAGTTTGTGTGTCGGGCGAGTGGGGGTGACACTCTGAGAGAGCTGACGCCTGTTCTCCCACTGGTCCGGAGTTTGTGTGTCGGGCGAGTGGGGGTGACACTCTGAGAGAGCTGACGCCTGTTCTCCCACTGGTCCGGAGTTTGTGTGTCGGGCGAGTGGGGGTTGACACTCTGAGAGCTGACGTCTGTTCTCCCACTGGTCCGGAGTTTGTGTGTCGGGCGAGTGACACTCTGAGAGCTGACGCCTGTTCTCCCACTGGTCCGGAGTTTGTGTGTCGGGCGAGTGACACTCTGAGAGCTGACGCCTGTTCTCCCACTGGTCCGGAGTTTGTGTGTCGGGCGAGTGACACTCTGTGAGCTGACGCCTGCTCTCCCACTGGTCCGGAGTTTGTGTGTCCGGCGAGTTGGGAGTGACACTCTGAGAGCTGACGCCTGTTCTCCCACTGGTCCGGAGTTTGTGTGTCGGGCGAGTGGCGAGTGACACTCTGAGAGCTGACGCCTGTTCTCCCACTGGTCCGGAGTTTGTGTGTCGGGCGAGTGGCGAGTGACACTCTTGAGAGCTGACGCCTGCTCTCCCACTGGTCCGGAGTTTGTGTGTCGGGCGAGTGGGAGTGACACTCTGAGAGAGCTGACGCCTGTTCTCCCACTGGTCCGGAGTTTGTGTGTCGGGCGAGTGGGAGTGACACTCTGAGAGCTGACGCTTGTTCTCCCACTGGTCCGGAGTTTGGGTGTCGGGCGAGTGGCGAGTGACACTCTGAGAGCTGACGCCTGTTCTCCCACTGGTCCGGAGTTTGTGTGTCGGGCGAGTGGCGAGTGACACTCTGTGTGCTGACGCCTGTTCTCCCACTGGTCCGGAGTTTGTGTGTCGGGCGAGTGGCGAGTGACACTCTGAGAGCTGACGCCTGTTCTGCCACTGGTCCGGAGTTTGTGTGTCGGGCGAGTGGGGAGTGACACTCTGAGAGAGCTGACGCCTGCTCTCCCACTGGTCCGGAGTTTGTGTGTCGGGCGAGTGGCGAGTGACACTCTGAGAGCTGACGCCTGTTCTCCCACTGGTCCGGAGTTTGTGTGTCGGGCGAGTGGAGAGTGACACTCTGTAAGCTGACGCCTGTTCTCCCACTGGTCCGGAGTTTGTGTGTCGGGCGAGTGGGGAGTGACACTCTGAGAGAGCTGACGCCTGCTCTCCCACTGGTCCGGAGTTTGTGTGTCGGGCGAGTGGCGAGTGACACTCTGAGAGCTGACGCCTGTTCTCCCACTGGTCCGGAGTTTGTGTGTCGGGCGAGTGACACTCTGAGAGCTGACGCCTGTTCTCCCACTGGTCCGGAGTTTGTGTGTCGGGCGAGTGCCACTCTGAGAGCTGACGCCTGTTCTCCCACTGGTCCGGAGTTTGTGTGTCGGGCGAGTGACACTCTGAGAGCTGACGCCTGTTCTCCCACTGGTCCGGAGTTTGTGTGTCGGGCGAGTGGCGAGTGACACTCTGAGAGCTGACGCCTGTTCTCCCACTGGTCCGGAGTTTGTGTGTCGGGCGAGTGACACTCTGAGAGCTGACGCCTGTTCTCCCACTGGTCCGGAATTTGTGTGTCGGGCGAGTGGCGAGTGACACTCTGAGAGCTGACGCCTGTTCTCCCACTGGTCCGGAGTTTGTGTGTCGGGCGAGTGGGGGTGACACTATGTGAGCTGACGCCTGTTCTCCCACTGGTCCGGAGTTTGTGTGTCGGGCGAGTGGGGGTTGACACTCTGAGAGCTAACGCCTGTTCTCCCACTGGTCCGGAGTTTGTGTGTCGGGCGTGTGGGGAGTGACACTCTGAGAGCTGACGCCTGTTCTCCCACTGGTCCGGAGTTTGTGTGTCGGGCGAGTGGCGAGTGACACTCTGAGAGCTGACGCCTGTTCTCCCACTGGTCCGGAGTTTGTGTGTCGGGCGAGTGGGGGTGACACTCTGAGAGCTGACGCCTGTTCTCCCACTGGTCCGAAGTTTGTGTGTCGGGCGAGTGGGGGTGACACTCCGTGAGCTGACGCCTGTTCTCCCACTGGTCCGGAGTTTGTGTGTCGGGCGAGTGGGGAGTGACACTCTGAGAGCTGACGCCTGTTCTCCCACTGGTCCGGAGTTTGTGTGTCGGGCGAGTGACACTCTGAGAGCTGACGCCTGCTCTCCCACTGGTCCGGAGTTTGTGTGTCGGGCGAGTGGGGGTGACACTCTGAGAGCTGACGCCTGTTCTCCCACTGGTCCGGAGTTTGTGTGTCGGGCGAGTGGGGAGTGACACTCTGAGAGCTGACGCCTGTTCTCCCACTGGTCCGGAGTTTGTGTGTTGGGCGAGTGACACTCTGAGAGCTGACGCCTGCTCTCCCACTGGTCCGGAGTTTGTGTGTCGGGCGAGTGGGGGTGACACTCTGAGAGCTGACGCCTGTTCTCCCACTGGTCCGGAGTGTGTGTCGGGCGAGTGGCGAGTGACACTCTGAGAGCTGACGCCTGGTCTCCCACTGGTCCGGAGTTTGTGTGTCGGGCGAGTGGGGAGTGACACTCTGAGAGCTGACGCCTGTTCTCCCACTGGTCCGGAGTTTGTGTGTCGGGCGAGTGGCGAGTGACACTCTGAGAGCTGACGCCTGTTCTCCCACTGGTCCGGAGTTTGTGTGTCGGGCGAGTGACACTCTGAGAGCTGACGCCTGTTCTCCCACTGGTCCGGAGTTTGTGTGTCGGGCGAGTGGCGAGTGACACTCTGAGAGCTGACGCCTGTTCTCCCACTGGTCCGGAGTGTGTGTGTCGGGCGAGTGGGGAGTGACACTCTGAGAGCTGACGCCTGTTCTCCCACTGGTCCGGAGTTTGTGTGTCGGGCGAGTGACACTCTTAGAGCTGACGCCTGTTCTCCCACTGGTCCGGAGTTTGTGTGTCGGGCGAGTGGCGAGTGACACTCTGAGAGCTGACGCCTGTACTCCCACTGGTCCGGAGTTTGTGTGTCGGGCGAGTGGGGAGTGACACTCTGAGAGCTGACGCCTGTTCTCCCACTGGTCCGGAGTTTGTGTGTCGGGCGAGTGGGAGTGACACTCTGAGAGCTGACGCCTGTTCTCCCACTGGTCCGGAGTTTGTGTGTCGGGCGAGTGGGGAGTGACACTCTGAGAGCTGACGCCTGTTCTCCCACTGGTCCGGAGTTTGTGTGTCGGGCGAGTGGGAGTGACACTCTGAGAGCTGACGCCTGTTCTCCCACTGGTCCGGAGTGTGTGTGTCGGGCGAGTGGGGGGTTACACTCTGAGAGCTGACGCCTGTTCTCTCACTGGTCCGGAGTTTGTGTGTCGGGCGAGTGGGGAGTGCCACTCTGAGAGCTGACGCCTGTTCTCCCACTGGTCCGGAGTTTGTGTGTCGGGCGAGTGACACTCTGAGAGCTGACGCCTGTTCTCCCACTGGTCCGGAGTTTGTGTGTCGGGCGAGTGGGAGTGACACTCTGAGAGCTGACGCCTGTTCTCCCACTGGTCCGGAGTTTGTGTGTCGGGCGAGTGGGGGGTGACACTCTGAGAGCTGACGCCTGTTCTCCCACTGGTCCGGAGTTTTTGTGTCGGGCGAGTGACACTCTGAGAGCTGACGCCTGTTCTCCCACTGGTCCGGAGTTTGTGTGTCGGGCGAGTGACACTCTGAGAGCTGACGCCTGGTCTCCCACTGGTCCGGAGTTTGTGTGTCGGGCGAGTGGCGAGTGACACTCTGAGAGCTGACGCCTGGTCTCCCACTGGTCCGGAGTTTGTGTGTCGGGCGAGTGGCGAGTGACACTCTGAGAGCTGACGCCTGCTCTCCCACTGGTCCGGAGTTTGTGTGTCGGGCGAGTGGCGAGTGACACTCTGAGAGCTGACGCCTGTTCTCCCACTGGTCCGGAGTTTGTGTGTCGGGCGAGTGACACTCTGAGAGCTGACGCCTGTTCTCCCACTGGTCCGGAGTTTGTGTGTCGGGCGAGTGGCGAGTGACACTCTGAGAGCTGACGCCTGTTCTCCCACTGGTCCGGAGTTTGTGTGTCGGGCGAGTGGCGAGTGACACTCTGAGAGCTGACGCCTGTTCTCCCACTGGTCCGGAGTTTGTGTGTCGGGCGAGTGGGGAGTGACACTCTGAGAGCTGATGCCTGTTCTCCCACTGGTCCGGAGTTTGTGTGTCGGGCGAGTGGCGAGTGACACTCTGAGAGCTGACGCCTGTTCTCCCACTGGTCCGGAGTTTGTGTGTCGGGTGAGTGGCGAGTGACACTCTGAGAGCTGACGCCTGTTCTCCCACTGGTCCGGAGTTTGTGTGTCGGGCGAGTGGGGAGTGACACTCTGAGAGCTGACGCCTGTTCTCCCACTGGTCCGGAGTTTGTGTGTCGGGCGAGTGGGGGTGACACTCTGAGAGCTGACGCCTGTTCTCCCACTGGTCCGGATTTTGTGTGTCGGGCGAGTGGGGAGTGACACTCTGAGAGCTGACGCCTGTTCTCCCACTGGTCCGGAGTTTGTGTGTCGGGCGAGTGGCGAGTGACAGTCTGAGAGCTGACGCCTGTTCTCCCACTGGTCCGGAGTTTGTGTGTCGGGCGAGTGGCGAGTGACACTCTGAGAGCTGACGCCTGTTCTCCCACTGGTCCGGAGTTTGTGTGTCGGGCGAGTGGTGAGTGACACTCTGAGAGCTGACGCCTGTTCTCCCACTGGTCCGGAGTTTGTGTGTCGGGCGAATGACACTCTGAGAGCTGACGCCTGTTCTCCCACTGGTCCGGAGTTTGTGTGTCGGGCGAGTGGAGAATGACACTCTGAGAGCTGACGCCTGTTCTCCCACTGGTCCGGAGTTTGTGTGTCGGGCGAGTGGGGGTGACACTCTGAGAGCTGACGCCTGTTCTCCCACTGGTCCGGAGTTTGTGTGTCGGGCGAGTGGGGAGTGACACTCTGAGAGCTGACGCCTGTTCTCCCACTGGTCCGGAGTTTGTGTGTCGGGCGAGTGGGGGTGACACTCTGAGAGCTGACGCCTGTTCTCCCACTGGGCCGGAGTTTGTGTGTCGGGCGAGTGGGGGTGACACTCTGAGAGCTGACGCCTGTTCTCCCACTGGTCCGGAGTTTGTGTGTCGGGTGAGTGACACTCTGAGAGCTGACGCCTGTTCTCCCACTGGTCCGGAGTTTGTGTGTCGGGCGAGTGGCGAGTGACACTCTGAGAGCTGACGCCTGGTCTCCCACTGGTCCGGAGTTTGTGTGTCGGGCGAGTGGCGAATGACACTCTGAGAGCTGACGCCTGCTCTCCCACTGGTCCGGAGTTTGTGTGTCGGGCGAGTGGCGAGTGACACTCTGAGAGCTGACGCCTGTTCTCCCACTGGTCCGGAGTTTGTGTGTCGGGCGAGTGGCGAGTGACACTCTGAGAGCTGACGCCTGTTCTCCCACTGGTCCGGAGTTTGTGTGTCGGGCGAGTGGGGGTGACACTCTGAGAGCTGACGCCTGTTCTCCCACTGGTCCGGAGTTTGTGTGTCGGGCGAGTGGCGAGTGACACTCTGAGAGCTGACGCCTGTTCTCCCACTGGTCCGGAGTTTGTGTGTCGGGCGAGTGGGGGTGACACTCTGTGAGCTGACGCCTGTTCTCCCACTGGTCCGGAGTTTGTGTGTCGGGCGAGTGGGGAGTGACACTCTGAGAGCTGACGCCTGTTCTCCCACTGGTCCGGAGTTTGTGTGTCGTGCGAGTGACACTCTGAGAGCTGACGCCTGTTCTCCCACTGGTCCGGAGTTTGTGTGTCGGGCGAGTGGGGAGTGACACTCTGAGAGCTGACGCCTGTTCTCCCACTGGTCCGGAGTTTGTGTGTCGGGCGAGTGACACTCTGAGAGCTGACGCCTGTTCTCCCACTGGTCCGGAGTTTGTGTGTCCGGCGAGTGGGGAGTGACACTCTGTGAGCTGACGCCTGCTCTCCCACTGGTCCGGAGTTTGTGTGTCGGGCGAGTGGAGAGTGACACTCTGAGAGCTGACGCCTGTTCTCCCACTGGTCCGGAGTTTGTGTGTCGGGCGAGTGACACTCTGAGAGCTGATGCCTGTTCTCCCACTGGTCCGGAGTTTGTGTGTCGGGCGAGTGGGGGTGACACTCTGTGAGCTGACGCCTGCTCTCCCACTGGTCCGGAGTTTGTGTGTCGGGCGAGTGGAGAGTGACACTCTGAGAGCTGACGCCTGTTCTCCCACTGGTCCGGAGTTTGTGTGTCGGGCGAGTGACACTCTGAGAGCTGACGCCTGTTCTCCCACTGGTCCAGAGTTTGTGGGTCGGGCGAGTGGGGAGTGACACTCTGAGAGCTGACGCCTGGTCTCCCACTGGTCCGGAGTTTGTGTGTCCGGCGAGTGGGGAGTGACACTCTGAGAGCTGACGCCTGTTCTCCCACTGGTCCGGAGTTTGTGTGTCGGGCGAGTGGCGAGTGACACTCTGAGAGCTGACGCCTGCTCTCCCACTGGTCCGGAGTTTGTGTGTGGGGCGAGTGGCGAGTGACACTCTGAGAGCTGACGCCTGTTCTCCCACTGGTCCGGAGTTTGTGTGTCGGGCGAGTGACACTCTGAGAGCTGACGCCTGTTCTCCCACTGGTCTGGAGTTTGTGTGTCGGGCGAGTGACACTCTGAGAGCTGACGCCTGTTCTCCCACTGGTCCGGAGTTTGTGTGTCGGGCGAGTGGCGAGTGACACTCTGAGAGCTGACGCCTGTTCTCCCACTGGTCCGGAGTTTGTGTGTCGGGCGAGTGGGGAGTGACACTCTGAGAGAGCTGACGCCTGCTCTCTCACTGGTCCGGAGTTTGTGTGTCGGGCGAGTGGGGTTGACACTCTGAGAGCTGACGCCTGTTCTCCCACTGGTCCGGAGTTTGTGTGTCGGGCGAGTGGCGAGTGACACTCTGAGAGCTGACGCCTGTTCTCCCACTGGTCCGGAGTTTGTGTGTCGGGCGAGTGGGGGTGACACTCTGTGAGCTGACGCCTGCTCTCCCACTGGTCCGGAGTTTGTGTGTCGGGCGAGTGGAGAGTGACACTCTGAGAGCTGACGCCTGTTCTCCCACTGGTCCGGAGTTTGTGTGTCGGGCGAGTGGGGAGTGACACTCTGAGAGAGCTGACTCCTGCTCTCCCACTGGTCCGGAGTTTGTGTGTCGGGCGAGTGGCGAGTGATACTCTGAGAGCTGACGCCTGTTCTCCCACTGGTCCGGAGTTTGTGTGTCGGGCGAGTGGGGAGTGACACTCTGAGAGCTGACGCCTGTTCTCCCACTGGTCCGGAGTTTGTGTGTCGGGCGAGTTGGAGTGACACTCTGAGAGCTGACGCCTGTTCTCCCTCTGGTCCGGAGTTTGTGTGTCGGGCGAGTGGGGAGTGACACTCTGAGAGCTGACGCCTGTTCTCCCACTGGTCCGGAGTTTGTGTGTCGGGCGAGTGGGGGTGACACTCTGAGAGCTGACGCCTGTTCTCCCACTGGTCCGGAGTTTGTGTGTCGGGCGAGTGGCGAGTGACACTCTGAGAGCTGACGCCTGTTCTCCCACTGGTCCGGAGTTTGTGTGTCGGGCGAGTGGGGGTGACACTCTGAGAGCTGACGCCTGTTCTCCCACTGGTCCGGAGTTTGTGTGTCGGGCGAGTGGCGAGTGACACTCTGAGAGCTGACGCCTGTTCTCCCACTGGTCCGGAGTTTGTGTGTCGGGCGAGTGGGGAGTGTCACTCTGAGAGAGCTGACGCCTGCTCTCCCACTGGTCCGGAGTTTGTGTGTCGGGCGAGTGGCGAGTGACACTCTGAGAGCTGACGCCTGTTCTCCCACTGGTCCGGAGTTTGTGTGTCGGGCGAGTGACACTCTGAGAGCTGACGCCTGTTCTCCCACTGGTCCGGAGTTTGTGTGTCGGGCGAGTGGGAGTGACACTCTGAGAGCTGACGCCTGTTCTCCCACTGGTCCGGAATTTGTGTGTCGGGCGAGTGGGGAGTGACACTCTGAGAGCTGACGCCTGTTCTCCCACTGGTCCGGAGTTTGTGTGTCGGGCGAGTGGGGAGTGACACTCTGAGAGCTGACGCCTGTTCTCCCACTGGTCCGGAGTTTGTGTGTCGGGCGAGTGGCGAGTGACACTCTGAGAGCTGACGCCTGTTCTCCCACTGGTCTGGAGTTTGTGTGTCGGGCGAGTGACACTCTGAGAGCTGACGCCTGCTCTCCCACTGGTCCGGAGTTTGTGTGTCGGGCGAGTGGCGAGTGACACTCTGAGAGCTGACGCCTGTTCTCCCCTGTAGTGTGATCCGTAAGAAGAACTCTGTGGAGGCTATGCTGAAGACAGCGATGCAGAGCCAGCTGGACGACGTTAAGCTGGGCCTGAACCAGCTGCAGGCGGCGCTGCACGACATACAGGAATCCAGGCACAGGTACGCAGTCCACTGCAGCAGTCCAGGCACAGGTACGCAGTCCACTGCAGCAGTCCAGGCACAGGCACGCAGTCCACTGCAGCAGTCCAGGCACAGGTACGCAGTCCACTGCAGCAGTCCAGGCACAGGTACGCAGTCCACTGCAGCAGTCCAGGCACAGGTACGTAGTCCACTGCAGCAGTCCAGGCACAGGTACGTAGTCCACTGCAGCAGTCCAGGCACATGTACGCAGTCCACTGCAGCAGTCCAGGCGCAGGTACGCAGTCCACTGCAGCAGTCCAGGCACAGGTACGCAGTCCACTGCAGCAGTCCAGGCACAGGTACGTAGTCCACTGCAGCAGTCCAGGCACATGTACGCAGTCCACTGCAGCAGTCCAGGCACAGGTACGCAGTCCACTGCAGCAGTCCAGGCACAGGTACGCAGTCCACTGCAGCAGTCCAGGCACAGGTACGCAGTCCACTGCAGCAGTCCAGGCACAGGTACGCAGTCCACTGCAGCAGTCCAGGCACAGGTACGCAGTCCACTGCAGCAGTCCAGGCACAGGTACGCAGTCCACTGCAGCAGTCCAGGCACAGGTACGCAGTCCACTGCAGCAGTCCAGGCACAGGTACGCAGTCCACTGCAGCAGTCCAGGCACAGGTACGCAGTCCACTGCAGCAGTCCAGGCACAGGTACGTAGTCCACTGCAGCAGTCCAGGCACAGGTACGCAGTCCACTGCAGCAGTCCAGGCACAGGTACGCAGTCCACTGCAGCAGTCCAGGCACAGGTACGCAGTCCACTGCAGCAGTCCAGGCACATGTACGCAGTCCACTGCAGCAGTCCAGGCACAGGTACGCAGTCCACTGCAGCAGTCCAGGCACAGGTACGCAGTCCACTGCAGCAGTCCAGTGGCTGTGTCTATGTCTGTGTCTGTGTCTGTGTCTGTGTCTGTGGCTGTATCTGTGTCTGTGTCTGTGTCTGTGTCTGTGTCTGTGTCTGTGTCTGTGTCTGTGGCTGTATCTGTGTCTGTGTCTGTGTCTGTGTCTGTGTCTGTGTCTGTGTCTGTGTATGTGGCTGTGTCTGTGGCTGTGTCTGTGTCTGTGTTTGTGTCTGTGTGGCGCGTGCGTGGCGCGTGCGTGGCGCGTGCGTGGCGCGTGCGTGGCGCGTGCGTGGCGCGTGCGTGTCAGTCCGTCAGTCTACGTCTCACGAGTCGCGTCCGTCAGTCTGCAGGAGATTGAGTCGGCGCTGGAGGAGGTGCCCGCCCTGCTGCCGCAGTTCTCCGAGCTGCGCGAGGAGAGCCGCCTCCACCAGCAGTACGAGGCCGCCGTCTGTACCATGGACTTCACGCTGATGATCGACAAGTTCGTGGAGCGCGCCCAGAAGGTCATGGACCAGGGAACGCTGCTTGCCGCGCACAAGGTCAGCTGGGAGAGCTCTGTAAGGTCAGCTGGGAGAGCTCTGTAACCCAAGGTCAGCTGGGAGATCTCTGTAACCCAAGGTCAGCTGGGAGAGCTCTGTAACACTGGCTGACTGTCTGGGGGAGTGTTGTGATGGTTGCAGTGATGGAACACCGTTCACACTGTCACTGTCTGCAATCAGTGTTCGGGAACTGAGATGTTTGGATGACAAATGATGTTTTAGAAATGCCAGTTTTACCCGTAATTTTCCCTTTGGCGGTCTTTGTATTTGCATTTATGTGTTTTGTTTGGGTACCCGAATGTTTGTAGAGTATTCCGCTATGCATTGTTTAAAGTAATTTGGATGTGACTTTGAATGCGTTGCGTGACCAAACCAACCAGTAGTTCGCCTTCCTGGCGTCATGATCAGCTGTAAAGTATTACGTAGTGCGAGTGTTAATTAATTTTGTCGCAGCACTGCATTTACTGTATGATTATTCCCCGGAAACTGGAAGGCACCGATTTGGTTCAATGTCGCCAAATAGCCGAGGAGTTGCGACGCCCGTAAGCCCCAAATCATCATTGGTAAGGTCCGATAATTTGAGAAGAGGAAGAGATGACACAGCTCCGTTGGTATCTGCTGTAGTAAGACGCTCGCTCACCGGCCTTTCCCTCCCCCGGCCCCCGGACAGGACCTGACTGAGCTGGAGCGGACCCGGGACCGCCTGCTGACCTGCTGACCTGCTGACCTGCTGACCCCTCCCCCTCCCCGGGCAGTACCTGATTGAGCTGGAGCGGACCCGGGACCGCCTGCTGACCTGCTGACCTGCTGACCTGATGACCTGATGACCCCTCCCCCTCCCCGGGCAGTACCTGGTTGAGCTGGAGCGGACCCGGGACCGCCTGCTGACCTGCTGACCTGATGACCTGATGACCTGATGACTCCTCCCCCTCCCCGGGCAGTACCTGATTGAGCTGGAGCGGACCCGGGACCGTCTTCTGATCGACCTGCTTCGGAAGCTGGGCGGTCACAGCAGCGAGATGGAGCGACTGAAGGCGCACTTCAAGGAGGTGGAGGCGCTCTCCGACCGGCTCGGTGAGGCGCGCATGGTGTTGGTGAACACAGGGCGGTGCTCATGCACACCTTGTGTTCGTTGTTTTCCTTGACGTGCTGCAATCTCAACGGTTACAGGGTAGCGCCAGCAAAGTTTGTTGACTCAGTAACACTTCAGCTACAGTAGCAGTACTGAATAGACGGCATTGAACGGTTCGGAAACTAAGCGCAATTCTGTGTTCGATATACCTGTGTGAAGTGTAAGACACTGATGCCGTGACCCGTGCCGGCCCTGTGTACCCGCGTACTAAGCAGCTGCTGTGACTGACGAGTATTTAACCGCCTGTGCTGTGTCTGTCTGTCTGACCAGGATACTGTGTCTGTGTCTGACCTCTCTGACCTCGGTCCTGTGTCTGTCTGACCTCGGTGCTGTGTCTTTTTGACCTCGGTGTGTCTGTTTGTCTGACCTCGGTGCTGTTTGTTTGACCTCGGTGCTGTGTCTGTGTTTATCTGACCTCGGTGCTGTGTCTGCGTTTGTCTGAGTTTTGTGTTGTGTCTGTGTTTGTCTGACCTCGGTGCTGTGTCTGTGTTTGTCTGACCTCGGTGCTGTGTCTGCGTCTGTCTGACCTCGGTGCTGTGTCTGTGTTTGTCTGACCTCGGTGCTGTGTCTGTGTTTGTCTGACCTCAGTGCTGTGTTTGTCTGGCCTCGGTGCTGTGTCTGTGTCTGTCTGATCTCGGTGCTGTGTCTGTTTAACCTCGGTGGTGTGTCTGTGTTTGTCTGACCTCGGTGCTGTGTCTGTTTGACCTCGGTGGTGTGTCTGTGTTTGTCTGACCTCGGTGCTGTGTGTCTGACCTTGGTGATGTGTCTGTGTTTGTCTGACCTCGGTGCTGTGTCTGTGTCTGTCTGACCTCGGTGCTGTGCCTGTTTGACCTCGGTGGTGTGTCTGTGTTTGTCTGACCTCGGTGTTGTGTCTGTTTGACCTCGGTGGTGTGCCTGTGTCTGTTTGACCTCGGTGATGTCTGTGTTTATCTGACCTCGGTGCTGTGTCTGCGTTTGTCTGAGCTCGGTGTTGTGTCTGTGTTTGTCTGACATCGGTGCTGTGTCTGCGTTTGTCTGACCTCGGTACTTTGTCTGCCTTTATCTGACCTCGGTGCTGTGTCTGTGTTTGACCTCGGTGCTGTGTCTGACCTCGGTGCTGTGTCTGTTTGTCTGACCTCGGTGCTGTGTCTGCGTCTGTCTGACCTCGGTGCTGTGTGTCTGCGTCTGTCTGACCTCGGTGCTGTGTCTGACCTCGGTGCTGTGTCTGTGTTTGTCTGACCACGGTGAGGTGTCTGTGTCTTTCTGACCTCGGTGCTGTGTCTGCGTCTGTCTGACCTCGGTGCTGTGTATGTGTCTGTATTTGACCTCGGTGCTGTGTCTGTGTCTGTCTGACCACGGTGTTGTGTCTGTGTCTGTCTGACCTCGGTGCTGTGTCTGTCTGACCTCGGTGCTGTGTCTGTGTCTGTCTGATCTCGGTGTTGTGTCTGTGTCTGTCTGACCTCAGTGCTGTATCTGTGTCTGTCTGACCTCGGTGCTGTGTCTGACCTGGGTTCTGTATCTGACCTCAGTGCTGTGTCTGTGTCTGTCTGACCTCGGTACTCTGTCTGACCTCGGTGCTGTGTCTGCGTCTGTCGGACCTCGGTGATGTGTCTGTTTGTCTGACCTCGGTGATGTGTTTGTCTGACCTCGGTGCCGTGTCTGTGTCTGTCTGACTTCGGTACTGTGTCTGTGTTTGTCTGACCTCGATGCTGTGTCTGTCTGACCTCGGTGCTGTGTCTGTGTTTGTCTGACCCCGGTGCTGTGTCTGTGGGTCTGACCTCGGTGCTGTGTCTGTCTGACCTCGGTGATGTGTCTGTGTTTGTCTGACCTCGGTGCTGTGTCTGTGTATGTCTGACCTCGGTGCTGTGTATGTGTTTGTCTGACATCGGTGCTGTGTCTGTGTTTGTCTGACCTCGGTGCTGTGTCTGTCTGACCTCGGTACTGTGTCTGTCTGACCTCGGTGCTGTGTCTGTGTTTGTCTGACCTCGGTGCTGTTTCTATGTTTGTCTGACCTCGGTGCTGTGTCTGTGTTTGTCTGACCTCGGTGCTGTGTCTGCGTCTGTCTGACCTCGGTGCTGTGTCTGTGTTTGCCTGACCTCGGTGCTGTGTTTATCTGACATCGGTGTTGTGTCTGTGTCTGTCTGACCTCGGTGCTGTGTCTGTCTGACCTCGGTGTTGTGTCTGTGTCTGTCTGAACTCGGTGATGTGTCTGTGTCTGCCTGACCTCAGTGCTGTATCTGTGTCTGTCTGACCTCGGTGCTGTGTATGTGTCTGTCTGACCTCGGTGCTGTATCTGTGTCTGTCTGAACTCGGTGATGTGTCTGTGTCTGCCTGACCTCGGTGCTGTATCTGTGTCTGTCTGAACTCGGTGCTGTGTCTGTGTCTGTCTGACCTCAGTGCTGTATCTGTGTCTGCCTGACCTCGGTGCTGTGTCTGTGTCTGGCTGACCTCAGTGCTGTATCTGTGTCTGTCTGACCTCGGTGCTGTGTATGTGTCTGTCTGACCTCGGTGATGTGTATCTGTCTGCCTGACCTCGGTGCTGTGTCTGTGTCTGTCTGACCTCGGTGCTGCGTCTGTCTGACCTCAGTGTTGTATCTGTGTCTGTCTGACCTCGGTGCTGTGTATGTGTCTGTCTGACCTCGGTGATGTGTATCTGTCTGCCTGACCTCGGTGCTGTGTCTGTGTCTGTCTGACCTCAGTGCTGTATCTGTGTCTGTCTGACCTCGGTGATGTGTCTGTGTTTGTCTGACCTCGGTGCTGTGTCTGTGTCTGTCTGACCTCGGTGATGTGTCTGTGTCTGCCTGACCTTGGTGCTGTGTCTGTCTGTCTGAACTCGGTGCTGTGTCTGTGTTTGTCTGACCTTGGTGCTGTGTCTGTGTCTGTCTGACCTCGGTGCTGTTTGTCTGACCTCGGTGCTGTGTCTGTGTCTTTCTGACCTTGGTGCTGTGTCTGTGTCTGTATTTGACCTAAGTGCTGTGTGTCTGTGTCTGTCTGACCTCGGTGTTGTGTCTGTTTCTGTCTGACCTCGGTGCTGTGTCTGTGTTTGTCTGACCTTGGTGCTGTGTCTGTGTCTGTCTGACCTCGGTGCTGTGTCTGTGTCTGTCTGACCTCGGTGCTGTATCTGTGTCTGTCTGACCTCAGTGCTGTGTCTGTGTCTGTCTGACCTCGGTGCTGTGTCTGACCTCGGTGCTGTGTCTGACCTCGGTGCTGTGTCTGTGTTTGTATTTGACCTCAGTGATGTGTGTCTGTGTCTGTCTGACCTCGGTGTTGTGTCTGTGTCTGTCTGACCTCGGTGCTGCGTCTGTCTGACCTCGGTGCTGTGTCTGTGTTTGTCTGACCTTGGTGCTGTGTCTGTGTCTGTCTGACCTCGGTGCTGTGTCTGCGTCTGTCTGACCTCGGTGCTGTGTCTGTGTCTCTCTGACCTCGGTGCTATGTGTCTGTGTCTGTCTGACCGCCGTGCCTGCGCTCCCGGCCGGCAGGTAAGCAGCTGTGGCTGAAGCTGAGTCGAACGCTGGCCACGGTGCGCCGCGAGCCACAGGAGTTGGTCACCGTGCTGCGCATCGTGGAGCGCGAGGAGGAGGCCGACGCCGAGCTGCGGGACTCGCTCTCCACCGACTACGTGCCGCCCGGCCGGCCCAAACGCTGGCGACAGCGCGCCCTGCAGGTCAGAGCGGGAACCACGAGCCGCAGAGGGGGGGGGGGGGGGGGGGGGAGCATGGGATGTGGGCGATACATGGTGGAAGCAAAGGATACTTTGTGAATGTTGGTGTGAAGGGCTGCATCTGGTTTCATTGTTTCGTTTCCCATTGAAGATGTGCTGGTTTTGACTTTGTGGTTGGTATCCAATGAAGTGAATATCTGATGACTAATTTATCGTGTTTATATGTAGGGCAGCATATATGTAGGGTAACAGATCGGAGCCTGTTTGGCTTTTGCTTTTCGGTGCCTACTTGTGCCGCTGTATGCGAATAAACGTCGGCGTGATTGTACTCTGAGAAGGGGCTTCGTTTATCATAGCGATTTTGACCGATTCCGGAAGGCTGTGCTTTAATGAAACGTACTGACTATCTAAAGCCAAGCATCACGACTTTCATTGTACATTTAACGTAGATCAGTGTTGGTGACCTCGTGACGGTTGACGGTAGCTCACTGTTGGTGACCACGTTACGGTTGACGGTAGATCAGTGTTGGTGACCACGTGACGGTTGACGGTAGATCAGTGTTGGTGACCTCGTGACGGTTGACGGTAGATCAGTGTTGGTGACCTCGTGACGGTTGACGGTAGATCAGTGTTGGTGACCTCGTGACGGTTGACGGTAGCTCAGTGTTGGTGATCTCGTGACGGTTGACGGTAGATCAGTGTTGGTGATCACGTGACGGTTGACGGTAGCTCACTGTTGGTGACCACGTGACGGTTGACGGTAGATCAGTGTTGGTGACCTCGTGACGGTTGACGGTAGATCAGTGTCGGTGACCTCGTGACGGTTGACGGTAGCTCACTGTTGGTGACCTCGTGACGGTTGACGGTAGATCAGTGTTGGTGACCTCGTGACAGTTAACGGTAGATCAGTGTTGGTGACCTCGTGACGGTGGACTGTAGACCACTGTTGGTGACCTCGTGACGGTTGACGGTAGCTCACTGTTGGTGACCACGTGACGGTTGACGGTAGATCAATGTCGGTGACCTCGTGACGGTTGACGGTAGATCAGTGTTGGTGACCTCGTGACGGTTGACGGTAGATCAGTGTTGGTGACCTCGTGACGGTTGACGGTAGATCAGTGTTGGTGACCACGTGACGGTTGTGCTGCTGGGGTCTCCCTATGCCGCTGACCCGTTACCCAGTCATTATCAGCTCAGCAGAGATGGTGAACACGCAGTCTCACATGTTGTCGCTGTGTTCCAGGTTCTGGAGGAGGCAGTCAACACTCGTATTGAGGCCAACTCCTTCGAGAGCCGCGCCGACAACAAGATGTGGCTGGTGCGCCATCTGGAGGTCAGTCGGTGGAGCTGCGCGCTGTGGACAGCTGCGGTAGGCAGCTGGTGCTGGGTTGGAGCGTTGTTGTGTGGTGTTGTGACTGAGCCCACCGTCGCCCCGTCAGGTCTGTAGGCAGCTGGTGCTGGGTTGGAGTGTTGTTGTGTGGTGTGGTGACTGAGCCCGCCGTCAGGTATGTAGGCAGCTGGTGCTGGGTTGGAGCGTTGTTGTGTGGTGTTGTGACTGAGCCCGCCGTCGCCCCGTCAGGTCTGTAGGCAGCTGGTGCTGGGTTGGAGTGTTGTTGTGTGGTGTGGTGACTGAGCCCGCCGTCAGGTCTGTAGGCAGCTGGTGCTGGGTTGGAGTGTTGTGGTGTGGTGTTGTGACTGAGCCCGCCGTCGCCCCGTCAGGTCTGTAGGCAGCTGGTGCTGGGTTGGAGTGTTGTTGTGTTGTGTTGTGTTGTGACTGAGCCCGCCGTCGCCCCGTCAGGTCTGTAGGCAGCTGGTGCTGGGTTGGAATGTTGTTGTGTGGTGACTGAGCCCGCCGTCGCCCCGTCAGGTCTGTAGGCAGCTGGTGCTGGGTTGGAATGTTGTTGTGTGGTGTTGTGACTGAGCCCGCCGTCGCCCCGTCAGGTCTGTAGGCAGCTGGTGCTGGGTTGGAGTGTTGTTGTGTGGTGTGGTGACTGAGCCCGCCGTCGCCCCGTCAGGTCTGTAGGCAGCTGGTGCTGGGTTGGAGTGTTGTTGTGTGGTGACTGAGCCCGTCGTCGCCCCGTCAGGTCTGTAGGCAGCTGGTGCTGGGTTGGAGCGTTGTTGTGTGGTGACTGAGCCCACCGTCGCCCCGTCAGGTCTGTAGGCAGCTGGTGCTGGGTTGCAGTGTTGTTGTGTGGTGTGGTGACTGAGCCCGCCGTCAGGTATGTAGGCAGCTGGTGCTGGGTTGGAGCGTTGTTGTGTGGTGTTGTGACTGAGCCCGCCGTCGCCCCGTCAGGTCTGTAGGCAGCTGGTGCTGGGTTGGAGTGTTGTTGTGTGGTGTGGTGACTGAGCCCGCCGTCGCCCCGTCAGGTCTGTAGGCAGCTGGTGCTGGGTTGGAGTGTTGTTGTGTTGTGTTGTGTTGTGACTGAGCCCGCCGTCGCCCCGTCAGGTCTGTAGGCAGCTGGTGCTGGGTTGGAATGTTGTTGTGTGGTGACTGAGCCCGCCGTCGCCCCGTCAGGTCTGTAGGCAGCTGGTGCTGGGTTGGAATGTTGTTGTGTGGTGTTGTGACTGAGCCCGCCGTCGCCCCGTCAGGTCTGTAGGCAGCTGGTGCTGGGTTGGAGTATTGTTGTGTGGTGTGGTGACTGAGCCCGCCGTCGCCCCGTCAGGTCTGTAGGCAGCTGGTGCTGGGTTGGAGTGTTGTTGTGTGGTGACTGAGCCCGCCGTCAGGTCTGTAGGCAGCTGGTGCTGGGTTGGAGTGTTGTGGTGTTGTGTGGTGACTGAGCCCGCCGTCAGGTCTGTAGGCAGCTGGTGCTGGGTTGGAGTGTTGTTGTGTGGTGACTGAGCCCGCCGTCAGGTCTGTAGGCAGCTGATGCTGGGTTGTTGTGTGGTGACTGAGCCCGCCGTCGCCCCGTCAGGTCTGTAGGCAGCTGGTGCTGGGTTGGAGCGTTGTTGTGTGGTGTTGTGACTGAGTCCGCCGTCAGGTCTGTAGGCAGCTGGTGCTGGGTTGGAGTGTTGTGGTGTGGTGTTGTGACTGAGCCCGACGTCGCCCCGTCAGGTCTATAGGCAGCAGGTGCTGGGTTGGAGCGTTGTTGTGTGGTGACTGAGCCCGCCGTCGCCCCGTCAGGTCTGTTGGGTTGGAGTGTTGTTGTGTTGTGTTGTGTTGTGACTGAGCCCGCCGTCGCCCCGTCAGGTCTGTAGGCAGCTGGTGCTGGGTTGGAATGTTGTTGTGTGGTGTTGTGACTGAGCCCGCCGTCGCCCCGTCAGGTCTGTAGGCAGCTGGTGCTGGGTTGGAGTGTTGTTGTGTGGTGTGGTGACTGAGCCCGCCGTCGCCCCGTCAGGTCTGTAGGCAGCTGGTGCTGGGTTGGAGTGTTGTTGTGTGGTGACTGAGCCCGCCGTCAGGTCTGTAGGCAGCTGGTGCTGGGTTGGAGTGTTGTGGTGTTGTGTGGTGACTGAGCCCGCCGTCAGGTCTGTAGGCAGCTGGTGCTGGGTTGGAGTGTTGTTGTGTGTTAACTGAGCCCGCCGTCAGGTCTGTAGGCAGCTGATGCTGGGTTGTTGTGTGGTGACTGAGCCCGCCGTCAGGTCTGTAGGCAGCTGGTGCTGGGTTGGAGTGTTGTTGTGTGGTGACTGAGCCCGCCGTCAGGTCTGTAGGCAGCTGGTGCTGGGTTGGAGTGTTGTTGTGTGGTGTTGCGACTGAGCCCGCCGTCAGGTCTGTAGGCAGCTGGTGCTGGGTTGGAGTGTTGTTGTGTGGTGACTGAGCCCGCCGTCAGGTATGTAGGCAGCTGGTGCTGGGTTCGAGCGTTGTTTTGTGGTGTTGTGACTGAGCCCGACGTCGCCCCGTCAGGTCTGTAGGCAGCTGGTGCTGGGTTGGAGTGTTGTTGTGTGGTGACTGAGCCCGCCGTCGCCCCGTCAGGTCTGTAGGCAGCTGGTGCTGGGTTGGAGTGTTGTTGTGTGGTGTGGTGACTGAGCCCGCCGTCGCCCCGTCAGGTCTGTAGGCAGCTGGTGCTGGGTTGGAGTGTTGTTGTGTGGTGTTGTGACTGAGCCCGCCGTCAGGTATGTAGGCAGCTGGTGCTGGGTTGGAGCGTTGTTGTGTGGTGTTGTGACTGAGCCCGCCGTCAGGTATGTAGGCAGCTGGTGCTGGGTTGGAGCGTTGTTGTGTGGTGCTGTGACTGAGCCCGCCGTCAGGTCTGTAGGCAGCTGGTGCTGGGTTGGAGTGTTGTTGTGGTGTTGTGATTGAGCCCGCCGTCGCCCCGTCAGGTATGTAGGCAGCTGGTGCTGGGTTGGAGTGTTGTTGTGTGGTGACTGAGCCCGCCGTCAGGTCTGTAGGCAGCTGGTGCTGGGTTGGAGTGTTGTTGTGTGGTGTGGTGACTGAGCCTGCCGTCGCCCCGTCAGGTCTGTAGGCAGCTGGTGCTGGGTTGGAGTGTTGTTGTGTGGTGTGGTGACTGAGCCCGCCGTCGCCCCGTCAGGTATGTAGGCAGCTGGTGCTGGGTTGGAGCATTGTTGTGTGGTGTGGTGACTGAGCCCGCCGTCGCCCCGTCAGGTCTGTAGGCAGCTGGTGCTGGGTTGGAGTGTTGTTGTGTGGTGTTGTGACTGAGCCCGCCGTCAGGTATGTAGGCAGCTGGTGCTGGGTTGGAGCGTTGTTGTGTGGTGTTGTGACTGAGCCCGCCGTCAGGTCTGTAGGCAGCTGGTGCTGGGTTGGAGCGTTGTTGTGTGGTGTTGTGACTGAGCCCGCCGTCAGGTATGTAGGCAGCTGGTGCTGGGTTGGAGTGTTGTTGTGTGGTGACTGAGCCCGCCGTCAGGTCTGTAGGCAGCTGGTGCTGGGTTGGAGTGTTGTTGTGTGGTGACTGAGCCCGCCGTCGCCCCGTCAGGTCTGTAGGCAGCTGGTGCTGGGTTGGAGCGTTGTTGTGTGGTGACTGAGCCCGCCGTCAGGTATGTAGGCAGCTGGTGCTGGATTAAAGCGTTGTTGTGTGGTGACTGAGCCCGCCGTCGGGTCTGTAGGCAGCTGGTGCTGGGTTGGAGTGTTGTTGTGTGGTGTGGTGACTGAGCCCGCCGTCGCCCCGTCAGGTATGTAGGCAGCTGGTGCTGGGTTGGAGCGTTGTTGTGTGGTGACTGAGCCCGCCGTCGCGCCGTCAGGTCTGTAGGCAGCTGGTGCTGGGTTGTTGTGTGGTGTTGTGACTGAGCCCGCCGTCAGGTATGTAGGCAGCTGGTGCTGGGTTGGAGTGTTGTGGTGTGGTGTGGTAACTGAGCCCGCCGTCGCCCCGTCAGGTCTGTAGGCAGCTGGTGCTAGGTTGGAGTGTTGTTGTGTGGTGTGGTGACTGAGCCCGCCGTCAGGTCTGTGGGCAGCTGGTGCTGGGTTGGAGCGTTGTTGTGTGGTGTGGTGACTGAGCCCGCCGTCAGGTCTGTAGGCAGCTGGTGCTGGAGGATCTGCAGGTGGTGAAGAAGCACTGTGTCGTCTGCTTCCCGCCTCACTATGGCATCCTCAACACATACGTCAAAATGTACCACAACGCACTCTCCAAACACGTAAGTGTTGGGCGGGAAGGCACTTTGAATTACAAAGTTGATATGATTTGGACTACAGTTGCCATTGTGAATTCCGCCTATGCACATGCTCTTCAAGGGAAATTGGCATAATGTGTCTCCTGCTAGATTGTGTTGAAGATCGCCTCATTGTCTGTATGTCAGGACTGCTCATATGACTGAGGGTGCTGATGTGCCGCTGCAGCTGATGGACACGATCTCGTGCGGCCTGGAGGGTAACGAGTACTTCACGCTGCTGTCGTGGACGCAGAACACCTACCCGGGCTCCGAGCTGCTCGGCCACCCCAGCCTGGCCATCAGCACCAAGACGCTGTCGCCGCTGCTCGAAAAGCAGACGGTCGACACGCTGATCAAGGAGTATGTCGAGGTACGCGGAGGAGTATGTCGAGGTACGCGGAGGAGTATGTCGAGGTACGCAGAGGAGTATGTCGAGGTACGCGGAGGAGTATGTCGAGGTACGCGGAGGAGTATGTCGAGGTACGCGGAGGAGTATGTCGAGGTACGCGGAGGAGTATGTCGAGGTACGCGGAGGAGTATGTCGAGGTACGCGGAGGAGTATGCCGAGGTACGCGGAGGAGTATGTCGAGGTACGCGGAGGAGTATGTCGAGGTACGCGGAGGAGTATGTCGAGGTACGCGGAGGAGTATGTCGAGGTACGCAGAGGAGTATGTCGAGGTACGCGGAGGAGTATGTCGAGGTACGCGGAGGAGTATGTCGAGTTACGCGGAGGAGTATGTCGAGGTACGCAGAGGAGTATGTCGAGGTACGCGGAGGAGTATGTCGAGGTACGCGGAGGAGTATGTCGAGGTACGCGGAGGAGTATGTCGAGGTACGCGGAGGAGTATGTCGAGGTACGCGGAGGAGTATGTCGAGGTACGCGGAAGAGTGTGTCGAGGTACGTGGAGGAGTATGTCGAGGTACGTGGAGGAGTATGTCGAGGTACGCGGAAGAGTGTGTCGAGGTACGTGGAGGAGTATGTCGAGGTACGTGGAGGAGTATGTCGAGGTACGCGGAAGAGTGTGTCGAGGTACGCGGAGACGGCCAGGCCGGCGCCGAACGGATAGAAGTTATGCGGCGTTTCTTGATTTCGACGTTTCGACGTTTGAAAAATTTCCGGATACGTTTATAATTGTGAACATCACGCAATAATCATATTGAACTCCAATATTTCCGCACAATTTGAATGCCCAGCTACCAAGTTCCAACATGTTTGCGATATTAGTTAGGTCAACATATTCTATGCTTCCCCATCTCGTTTTTCAGCTGTATTTGTTGTCATGAATACGTTGGTGTGTGTCTGTGTGTCTGTGTGTCTGTGTGTGGGTACTGCGTCCTGACGCGACATGGTGTGGTGGTGTGGCTGTGTGTGGGTACTGCGTCCTGACGCGACATGGTGTGGTGGTGTGTCTGTGTGGCTGTGTGTGGGTACTGCGTCCTGACGCGACATGGTGTGGTGGTGTGTCTGTGTGGGGGTACTGCGTCCTGACGCGACATGGTGTGGTGGTGTGGCTGTGTGGGGGTACTGCGTCCTGACGCGACATGGTGTGGTGGTGTGGCTGTGTGGCTGTGTGTGGGTACTGCGTCCTGACGCGACATGGTGTGGTGGTGTGGCTGTGTGTGGGTACTGCGTCCTGACGCGACATGGTGTGGTGGTGTGGCTGTGTGTGGGTACTGCGTCCTGACGCGACATGGTGTGGTGGTGTGGCTGTGTGGGGGTACTGCGTCCTGACGCGACATGGTGTGGTGGTGTGGCTGTGTGGCTGTGTGGGGGTACTGCGTCCTGACGCGACATGGTGTGGTGGTGTGGCTGTGTGTGGGTACTGCGTCCTGACGCGACATGGTGTGGTGGTGTGGCTGTGTGGGGGTACTGCGTCCTGACGCGACATGGTGTGGTGGTGTGGCTGTGTGGGGGTACTGCGTCCTGACGCGACATGGTGTGGTGGTGTGGCTGTGTGGCTGTGTGGGGGTACTGCGTCCTGACGCGACATGGTGTGGTGGTGTGGCTGTGTGTGGGTACTGCGTCCTGACGCGACATGGTGTGGTGGTGTGGCTGTGTGTGGGTACTGCGTCCTGACGCGACATGGTGTGGTGGTGTGGCTGTGTGTGGGTACTGCGTCCTGACGCGACATGGTGTGGTGGTGTGGCTGTGTGGGGGTACTGCGTCCTGACGCGACATGGTGTGGTGGTGTGGCTGTGTGGCTGTGTGGGGGTACTGCGTCCTGACGCGACATGGTGTGGTGGTGTGGCTGTGTGTGGGTACTGCGTCCTGACGCGACATGGTGTGGTGGTGTGGCTGTGTGTGGGTACTGCGTCCTGACGCGACATGGTGTGGTGGTGTGGCTGTGTGGCTGTGTGTGGGTACTGCGTCCTGACGCGACATGGTGTGGCTGTGTGTGGCTGTGTGGGGGTACTGCGTCCTGACGCGACATGGTGTGGTGGTGTGTCTGTGTGGGGGTACTGCGTCCTGACGCGACATGGTGTGGTGGTGTGGCTGTGTGTGGGTACTGCGTCCTGACGCGACATGGTGTGGTGGTGTGGCTGTGTGGGGGTACTGCGTCCTGACGCGACATGGTGTGGTGGTGTGTCTGTGTGGCTGTGTGTGGGTACTGCGTCCTGACGCGACATGGTGTGGTGGTGTGTCTGTGTGGGGGTACTGCGTCCTGACACGACATGGTGTGGTGGTGTGTCTGTGTGGCTGTGTGTGGGTACTGCGTCCTGACGCGACATGGTGTGGTGGTGTGGCTGTGTGGGGGTACTGCGTCCTGACGCGACATGGTGTGGTGGTGTGTCTGTGTGGGGGTACTGCGTCCTGACGCGACATGGTGTGGTGGTGTGGCTGTGTGTGGGTACTGCGTCCTGACGCGACATGGTGTGGTGGTGTGGCTGTGTGGCTGTGTGGGGGTACTGCGTCCTGACGCGACATGGTGTGGTGGTGTGGCTGTGTGTGGGTACTGCGTCCTGACGCGACATGGTGTGGTGGTGTGGCTGTGTGGGGGTACTGCGTCCTGACGCGACATGGTGTGGTGGTGTGGCTGTGTGTGGGTACTGCGTCCTGACGCGACATGGTGTGGTGGTGTGTCTGTGTGTGGGTACTGCGTCCTGACGCGACATGGTGTGGTGGTGTGTCTGTGTGGGGGTACTGCGTCCTGACGCGACATGGTGTGGTGGTGTGGCTGTGTGGGGGTACTGCGTCCTGACGCGACATGGTGTGGTGGTGTGTCTGTGTGTGGGTACAGCGTCCTGACGCGACATGGTGTGGTGGTGTGTCTGTGTGTCTGTGTGGGGGTACTGCGTCCTGACGCGACATGGTGTGGTGGTGTGTCTGTGTGTGGGTACTGCGTCCTGACGCGACATGGTGTGGTGGTGTGTCTGTGTGTGGGTACTGCGTCCTGACGCGACATGGTGTGGCTGTGTGGCTGTGTGGCTGTGTGTGGGTACTGCGTCCTGACGCGACATGGTGTGGTGGTGTGGTGGTGTGGCTGTGTGTGGGTACTGCGTCCTGACGCGACATGGTGTGGTGGTGTGGCTGTGTGTGGGTACTGCGTCCTGACGCGACATGGTGTGGTGGTGTGTCTGTGTGGGGGTACTGCGTCCTGACGCGACATGGTGTGGTGGTGTGGCTGTGTGTGGGTACTGCGTCCTGACGCGACATGGTGTGGTGGTGTGGCTGTGTGTGGGTACTGCGTCCTGACGCGACATGGTGTGGTGGTGTGGCTGTGTGGGGGTACTGCGTCCTGACGCGACATGGTGTGGTGGTGTGGCTGTGTGTGGGTACTGCGTCCTGACGCGACATGGTGTGGTGGTGTGTTTGTGTGGCTGTGTGTGGGTACTGCGTCCTGACGCGACATGGTGTGGTGGTGTGGCTGTGTGTGGGTACTGCGTCCTGACGCGACATGGTGTGGTGGTGTGGCTGTGTGTGGGTACTGCGTCCTGACGCGACATGGTGTGGTGGTGTGGCTGTGTGGGGGTACTGCGTCCTGACGCGACATGGTGTGGTGGTGTGGCTGTGTGTGGGTACTGCGTCCTGACGCGACATGGTGTGGTGGTGTGGCTGTGTGTGGGTACTGCGTCCTGACGCGACATGGTGTGGTGGTGTGGCTGTGTGTGGGTACTGCGTCCTGACGCGACATGGTGTGGTGGTGTGGCTGTGTGGGGGTACTGCGTCCTGACGCGACATGGTGTGGTGGTGTGGCTGTGTGTGGGTACTGCGTCCTGACGCGACATGGTGTGGTGGTGTGGCTGTGTGTGGGTACTGCGTCCTGACGCGACATGGTGTGGTGATGTGTCTGTGTGTGGGTACTGCGTCCTGACGCGACATGGTGTGGTGGTGTGGCTGTGTGGCTGTGTGTGGGTACTGCGTCCTGACGCGACATGGTGTGGTGGTGTGGCTGTGTGTGGGTACTGCGTCCTGACACGACATGGTGTGGTGGTGTGGCTGTGTGGCTGTGTGTGGGTACTGCGTCCTGACGCGACATGGTGTGGTGGTGTGTCTGTGTGTGGGTACTGCGTCCTGACGCGACATGGTGTGGTGGTGTGTCTGTGTGGCTGTGTGTGGGTACTGCGTCCTGACGCGACATGGTGTGGTGGTGTGGCTGTGTGGGGGTACTGCGTCCTGACGCGACATGGTGTGGTGGTGTGTCTGTGTGGCTGTGTGTGGGTACTGCGTCCTGACACGACATGGTGTGGTGGTGTGGCTGTGTGGCTGTGTGGGGGTACTGCGTCCTGACGCGACATGGTGTGGTGGTGTGTCTGTGTGTGGGTACTGCGTCCTGACGCGACATGGTGTGGTGGTGTGGCTGTGTGGCTGTGTGTGGGTACTGCGTCCTGACGCGACATGGTGTGGTGGTGTGGCTGTGTGGGGGTACTGCGTCCTGACGCGACATGGTGTGGTGGTGTGGCTGTGTGGCTGTGTGGGGGTACTGCGTCCTGACGCGACATGGTGTGGTGGTGTGTCTGTGTGGGGGTACTGCGTCCTGACGCGACATGGTGTGGTGGTGTGGCTGTGTGTGGGTACTGCGTCCTGACGCGACATGGTGTGGTGGTGTGTCTGTGTGGGGGTACTGCGTCCTGACGCGACATGGTGTGGCTGTGTGGCTGTGTGGGGGTACTGCGTCCTGACGCGACATGGTGTGGTGGTGTGGCTGTGTGGGGGGCGTCCTGACGCGACATGGTGTGGTGGGTGTGCTGTGTGGGGGTACTGCGTCCTGACGCGACATGGTGTGGTGGTGTGGCTGTGTGGTGGTACTGCGTCCTGACGCGACATGGTGTGGTGGTGTGGCTGTGTGTGGGTACTGCGTCCTGACGCGACATGTGGGTGGTGTGCTGTGTGGGGGTACTGCGTCCTGACGCGACATGTGTGGTGGTGTGGCTGTGTGGGGGTACTGCGTCCTGACGCGACATGGTGTGGTGGTGTGGCTGTGTGGGGTACTGCGTCCTGACGCGACATGGGGGGTGGGTGGGGTATGGGGGATGGTGTGGTGGTGTGGCTGTGTGTGGGTACTGCGTCCTGACGCGACATGGTGTGGTGGTGTGTGTGTGTGGGGTCTGCGTCAGACGGACTTGGTGTGGTGGTGGGTCTGTGTGTGGGTACTGCGTCCTGACGCGACATGGTGTGGTGGTGTGGCTGTGTGTGGGTACTGCGTCCTGACGCGACATGGTGTGGTGGTGTGGCTGTGTGTGGGTACTGCGTCCTGACGCGACATGGTGTGGTGTGTGTCTGTGTGTGGGGGTACTGCGTCCCTGACGCGACATGGTGTGGTGGTGTGCTTGTGTGCTGTGTGTGGGTACTGCGTCCTGACGCGACAAGGTGTGGTGTGTGGCTGTGTGTGGGGTACTGCGTCCTGACGCGACATGGTGTGGTGGTGTGGCTGTGTGTGGGTACTGCGTCCTGACGCGACATGGTGTGGTGGTGTGGCTGTGTGGCTGTGTGTGGTACTGCGTCCTGACGCGACATGGTGTGGTGGTGTGGCTGTGTTGTGGGTACTGCGTCCTGACGCGACATGGTGTGGTGGTGTGGCTGTGTGGCTGTGTGGTACTGCGTCTGACGCGACATGGTGTGGTGGTGTGGCTGTGTGTGGGTACTCTGACGTCCTGACGCGACATGGTGTGGTGGTGTGGCCTGTGTGCTGTGTGGGGTACCTGCGTCCTGACGCGACATGGTGTGGGTGGTGTGGCTTGTGGCTGTGTGTTGGGGGTACTGCGTCCTGACGCGACATGGTGTGGTGGTGTGGCTGTGTGTGGGT
>JAXIVJ010011414.1:0-40000 GCA_036785665.1 Chirona hameri
ATATATATATATATATATATATATATATATATATATATATATATATATATATATATATATATATATATATATATATATATATATATATATATATATATATATATATATATATATATATATATATATATATATATATATATATATATATATATATATATATATATATATATATATATATATATATATATATATATATATATATAGGTTAGGAAACAAATTGGCCCGTTTCTCGGCGCATTTATGTGTTATGTCGCTACTTTCCTATATAATTGGACAAAATAGTTCACTTTGGCACTTTTTACCGCACTTTTAAACGCACAATATAGCAATTTTAGAGGTCCGCACCATACGCAATGCGAGGCATTGATGAGCAAGCATATCCAGGGCATAGGCTCCAAATTTTCGCTCCGCTCCGCGGCGCAATTTGTTTAAGAGTTCCAGGTCTTGAGCTTAACAAATATTCCAAGCTGGTATAGTTGATTCCAAGTTGGTGTCGCTGGTTGCAAGTTGGTGTCGCTGGTTCCAAAGTTGATAGGGCAGTATGCTAACTCCAGTTCCTAAAAGTTGGTATGGCCCATACCATACCTGTCATGCTGCATTGTCCATCCTTGTAACGTGCCTTTTCATCCGAGCTGTGGTGTCGGCAAGTCTTAAGGGCCATTTTGAGACCCTAAGCATACCATTCAACATTCCATGCAACATTTGACGCATCTTTTCAGTAGGAAAACTCTTGTTGAACTAAAACTGGTTTGCACCGTGGATTTACATTCGAATACTACATCTGAGGGTGAGGATCATATAAGCAGCTGTCATAACCCGAGAAGACAGCTTGTGTTTGACGGATCATCATCTGATGTTGGCAAAACAGTCACTTTTTACTTTAAATCCGTTTAACTTCAAGGGGTGGGATCACATGAACCTTCCATCGGAGCGTGTTGCGCTCTGCCCATCCGCCGATGTGTGTTAAAATATGGCCTATAGGCATGGTCTGGGCTTATGTCGGTTAACATGTTGTGGGTCCGGGCATAGTTTTAATAGATTTACTACAAATACGCACTCTAAACCCATCTTCTCAGACCGTTCAATTTATGTTATATTTAGCACATATATACATATATACACATTTATTATAGCACATATTGTCGGGCCGTTCATATGTTGCGACACGTCAACATATGAACATTAATGTTAGTCAACAGTCAACATTAATCATTACAACAATCAACAGGCAACAGCGCAGGAGTAGAGGAGGCTGTTGGGCTGTCCTTTTCGAGGTAGAAGACAGGCCTGCCGCTGCACCTGATGATGGGCCTGGTTCCGGGGAGAGTTGGGCACGCGATGGTTGAAGAAGCTGAAGGAAACAAAACAGGATAAATCATGACAGGATTCCCTGTAGCATACATCAACATGGGCGCAGTGTCCCAAAATTTGTGCACATTTGTGCAACATCAGTTGGAAATGGACAAAAATGATCATTAGTCCACTTGACGTAAGCTAACCTTACAAACCAGTCTGCAAAACGTGGCGGTTTCAACGAGATAACATCTGGCAGGGTTGGCACCAACACATCAACATTGGGGCAGCTTTTGGAAATTCGGGGCACGTCTCTGGAACACGTTACTCATCAGTCTCATTGCTGGCACTAGGTACAAAAAATCAATTTATTGACGCATCAATTTTTGTATGCAAAGTGGGCGGAACTTGTCACAGGCACTGTGGGAGAAATTGAAACTAGGATCAACATTCAGCAGCAGTGTTATTTGGGGGAATTCATGTCAGAAAGGAGCAGAAGCAGGAAATGAATGAGGTTCTTTATTGCCAAAGTTGGTAAACATGATAATCGCAAAGGAATACAAACTTGAAAGTATTTGATTTGGAAAGGATTGTTTCTCTTCGGCTAGGCCAACAAATACTCACTTAAAAACGTTCGCCCTCGATCCACACAAGCAGCATTTCAACGTCATCGTTCAAAAACCAATGGAACTCACGCAATCTTAAATTATTAATTCTTATGCGGATTACGGCCTTGTCAATACAGTGTCCACAAACGCAAAAGGAATTCGCCGCCGCTATTATCTACCGTGACAAATAATACATAAATTATAACCGTGTTCAATAACACCAGCCGTGCTGTGTACAGTGAGCTTGACGAATCACCGTTCAGCTCGCTAGAGCCAGCTCATTGCTGATTGGTCAAACTTACTGTACACATCGTGCGAACGCTAGTCTGAACACCACTATTCTCATGCGGGGCAAAACTGCGGGGCGGCCGGCAGTCACCAAGGCCCCCAATTTTGGCGAAATAGAGCCAAGATTGGTTGACTTTAACAACAAATATTTGGGCTATAATGCTGTGACGTCACCAGTCAATCTGGTATAAACCTCCCATCTGGTATAAACCTTGGCGGTTCGTTCAGAAACCTGCTCTAGAGCCGTTGAGGTAGAGTTTTGAGAAAAACTAACATTGGATCATATGATTTATATATCCAAGCTACAATTCTGCTATCTCAGTTCAAAACCCCATGTTAAGGTCGATACTTCCCTTTAAGGCTACCCCTCAAGAAGGGCGTAGCCAAGAGAGGGGTGGAGGGGGGGGGGGGCAAGGGGCCATTCCCCCTCCCCCTGGAGGCCAGGCGGGCCCTTCTGGCGTCCGAGCGAGGGCCCCCTTGCGCCGAAGACCCCAGTGTTTTAAATGGCATCAGGCGCCCTCAAACGCCTTACGTCGCATAAAAGAACGCCCACGAACCTAACACAATCGTAACCCGAATAAATGACAGCACTTGGTTGTCTCTTAAAGGCATGTATATGTAAATACGTACACAATGGCCCAGCCAATGTGGAGAGGGCCCTCTACCAGCTTTTAGATGGCCCTGCCGACCTGCAGACGGCCCCTGCCGGCATTTAGAGGGCCCTCTGTCGGCCTCTATAGGGCCCTGCCGATCTGTAGAGGGTCCCTGCCGGTCTTTAGAGGTTCCTGCCGATCTGTAGATCGACCTGCCAATCTGTAGAGGGCCTCTGCCGGCATTTAGAGGGTCCTGCCGACCTGTAGAGGGCCCTCTTCCAGGCTTTATGGGCCCTGTCGATCTGCAGTGTCCTAGCCAATCTGTAGAGGGCCTTCTGCTGGCCTTTAGAGGGCCTTACCGATCTGTAGAGGGCCCTCTGTCGGCCTGTAGATGACCCTGCTAGATGTAGAGGGCCCCTTCCAACATTTAGGGGCTCTGTCGATCTGCAGAGTGCCCCAGCCAATATATATAGAGGACCCTCTGCCGACTTTTATATGGCCCTAAAGGCATTTAGAGGGCCCTGGCGGCCTTTAGAGGCCCTTCTGGCCTTTAGAGGGCCCTTCCGGCCTCTAAGAGGGCCCTGCCGGCCTTTAGAGGGCCCTACCGATCTATAGATCGCCCTGTCAATCTTCAGAGGGCCTCTGCCGATATTTAGAGGGCCCTGTTGACCTGTAGAGGGCCCTCTTCGAGCCTTTAGGGGTCTTGTCGATCTGCAGAGTGTCCCAGTCAATCTGTAGAGGGCTCTCTGCTTGCCTTTAGATGGCCCTGCCGATCTATAGAGGGCTCTCTACCGGCCTTTAGAGGGCCCTTCCAGCATGTAGAGGGCCCTGCCGACCTATAGAGGACCCTCTTCCAGCCTTTAGGGGCCCTGTCGATCTGTAGATCGCCCTGCCAATCTTCAGAGGGCCTCTTTCGGCATTTAGAGGGCCCTGCCGACCTGTAGAGGGCCATCTTCCAGCCTTTAGGGGCCCTGTCGATCTGCAGAGTGTCCCAGCCAATCTGAAGAGGGCCCTCTGCTGGCCTTTAGAGGGCCCTGCCGATCTGTAGAGGGCCCTCTGTCAGCCTTTAGAGGGCCCTGACGATCTGCAGATGGCCATCTATCGGGCTTTAGAGGCCCCTGCCGATCTGTAGAGGGCCTCTGTTGTCCTTTAGAGGGTCCTGTGGTGGTAGAGGTGGTCTGCCGGCGCGGTCGAGCGCCGATGAGGCTCTCGAAGGAAGATCAGTCAAAGTTCTCATTGCTTTTCAGTGTATGCAAATAACGTCTGAGAGGAATGCAAGGCTTTGACAATGTACGAGTATTAACCCGGCATTGGCTGGGATCTCAGCCGAACGCCATTGGCTGGGGGGGGGGGGGGGGTTGCCCCCTGGTTATCTTCCGAACCAATACCCGCAGCTTCGACCTGCAGAGGTGGCCAAATATCTCGTCTGGACACACATCCGGACAAACACGTTGGTCCATACTTTCCTGAGCGACCACCCCCCAGTGGAAATCTTCGCATTCTGAAAAAAAACAAGTGAACATGTTTCTCATCCTTCTACGATTTTGAATTAGAAGCGCCTTGACGAGACAAACACGATGGCGTACAAAAATGGTGTCTTATCTTCATTAGGTAAAAAGTTATTTGCGAAAAACTGTTTTGAATTTTTTTTTGATGACCTCAGGAGCCTATCATATTGACCTGAGCTCAAATTTGAGAACACAAATGATGATTGCATATTTCATGAGCTTTGGATTTTTTTTTCTGTTTGTTCCTAGCTATCATATGGTTCCCGAGATATTTGGGGGTTTCTGGAGTGAAGTCCTAGAACTGGGAAATCTGACCTGTGATAACCTCTGGTGACCTAAAAATTGATCTGACCTAAAACAAGAGGGACATACTTTCGATAAAACTTGTCTCGAGATATCTAACGCCGTTTTCTGCTTGTCGCTACGTTGCGTAGGTTTTGATATCTTAAGGGGGGGGGCGGAATCCGTCCCCCCTCCAGAGCGTGTCATTATCAGAGGCCCTCCAGGTCGCGTGTTAAATTGGACCCCCCCTCAGAAAAAAAAACCGGCCGGCTGTATCCGCCCTTCCCAAGTATACTATTGCTTTTGCAACGACCGGGATTTGTATTTCTTTCAGTGCTTCCAGCCCATCGCCTTGCAAAGCTGTGGGCCATTTTAAAACGTCTCTTATCTTATTTTAACTTTTTATCGTCAGTAGTGACTGGGACTTGTTTTCGGTGTTTATAGCGGAAGTCAGCTTTCTCTTCAGACTTTCGCTGATGCCGGACCGGCAAACACCAAACATGAGTACAGCCTGTCGCCGCGAGGTACCCCACTTTGCATGCATGTGCCTCTTGCGCTTTCTTCCTTGATCAGTGCTCATTTGTGGGGCCTTTCTGTCACTTTCCTTCTTCTTTTTTCCTTCAATGTATCACTTTTATTCATTCTTCTGACTATTTAGTATGTGGTTACTTTATAAATAACCCTATTTTGTAATGATTATATCAAATTATATTATATTTCATATGATAATGTATAAGCAAAGCTTTCCACCTTTTCAGCGTTTTCGAGAAAAACTGCCAAAACTGTTTCGGGGGTCCTACTTGGATACGTTCCCCATGATCAAAGATATGCAATTATCAACAAAATTAAGCGCGTGGCCACGTGCGCACTCTAAACATGTCAATTTGACCCGCACTCAAAACTGGAACTTCGAAACATTGTCCCTTGCCGAGTAAAAGCGCTGTCAATTTTGTCGCAATTTTTGTCGATCACAAAGTACCATTATCTTTCATAGGTTTTACAACCTATATTAAAATCATAACAACATTTTAAAGGGAATAGGTCATCTTGAAAGTTGTCTTGAAGTTCAACCATTAGGTGCATCTTGAGCTCAAACTATGAATATGACTTTGGTTTGGACAACTGATGGATACATGTGGAGAAAGAAGTAAGTTTCTCTTTCTATTTCACGAGAAATCGTACGATAGCAGCTGGCGTTCTGGCTCCGCCCCGCTCCGCCTGACGCCAAGTACAGTCTCTGACAACGGGCCGCCGCGCCGCCCGGGCGGCTGAGCGGATGTTAACGAGGCGTCGTGACCAGAGACTACGTGCCAGAGAGTGTACCTGCCTCCGGCGGCGCGGCGGCGAGCGTTCATTCCCCGATCGTGGCCCGGAACAGCGGGATTGAAATCGGGCCCACTAGTCCTGTGTCGAAATTACTTAACGTAGAGATGTAATTCTTTCATCACAAACCATTTTTAGATCTGCTCTACAAATCTGCTATCTCAGTCCAAAACCCCATGTTAAAGGTGAACTATTCCCTTTAAGTTTAAAAGCCAGTAGAGCCAATCTGTAAGAGCTTCCTTTTCAAAATTAAAAGTAATTAACATTGTTGTTATAACTTATGGTGTGAGATGAAAAGGTGAATGAAATCAGATCACCAATACCTCTGACACCAATACATAGAGTCTACTTTTAAGTCAGTTTGACTCTGGAGTCATTCATCTGACTTCGGAGTCGGATCAGCTGGTCTGGAATCAGTCACTCTGACCCTGGAGCCACCAGTTGACTCTATGGGAGTCGGATCAGCTGGAGTCGGATTAGCTGGAGTCGGATTAGCTGGAGTCGGATCAGCTGGAGTCGGATTAGCTGGAGTCAGATCAGCTGGAGTAGGACTAGCCGAAGTCAGTCCGACTCTGGAGTCAATCTGCTGTGTCTCTGACTCTGGAGTCAATCAGCTGTATCTCTGACTCTGGAGTCAGTCAGCTGTATCTATGACTCTGGAGTCAATCAGCTGTATATCTGACTCTGGAGTCAATCAGCTGTATCTCTGACTCTGGAGTCAGTCAGGTGTATCTCTGACTCTGGAGTCAATCAGCTGTGTCTCTGACTCTGGAGTCAGTCAGCTGTATCTCTGACTCTGGAGTCAGTCAGCTGTATCTCTGACTCTGGAGTCAGTCAGCTGTATATCTGACTCTGGAGTAAATCTGCTGTATCTCTGACTCTGGAGTCAGTCACCTGTATCTCTGACTCTGGAGTCAATCAGCTGTACTCTGACTCTGGAGTCAATCTGCTGTATCTCTGACTCTGGAGCCAATCAGCTGTGTCTATGACTCTGGAGTCAGTCAGCTGTATCTCTGACTCTGGAGTCAATCTGCTGTATCTCTGACTCTGGAGTCAATCTGCTGTATCTCTGACTCTGGAGTCAATCAGCTGTGTCTATGACTCTGGAGTCAGTCAGCTGTATCTCTGACTCTGGAGTCAATCTGCTGTATCTCTGACTCTGGAGTCAGTCAACTGTATCTCTGACTCTGTATTCAGTCAGCTGTGTCTCTGACTCTGGAGTCAATCAGCTGTATCTCTTACTCTGGAGTCAATCAGCTGTATCTCTGACTCTGGAGTCAATCAGCTGTATCTCTGACTCTGGAGTCAGTCAGCTGTGTCTCTGACTCTGGAGTCAATCAGCTGTATCTCTGACTTTGGAGTCAGTCAGCTGTGTCTCTGACTCTGGAGTCAGTCAGCTGTGTCTCTGACTCTGGAGTCAATCAGCTGTATCTCTGACTCTGAAGTCAATCTGCTGTGTCTCTGACTCTGGAGTCAGTCAGCTGTGTCTCTGACTCTGGAGTCAGTCAGCTGTGTTTCTGACTCTGGAGTCAGTCAGCTGACTGGAGTCGGATCAGCTGGAGTCGGATCAGCTGGACTCGGACCAGCCGGAGTCGGCCGGCCGTGTCCGGGTGCCCGGTGTACGGCTGCTGACCGTCAGCTGACCGAAATGAGGCCAGCAGGTCAGGCCACCGACCGACTGACCGACCGACCGACCGACCGAGCGAGCGACCGGGCAGCGGGACACCGGGCAGCGGGCAGTGGGGAGCCGCGTGTCGGATCGGCCGGGCGAGCCGCGTGTCGGATCGGCCGGGCGAGCCGCGTGTCGGACCGGCCGGGCGAGCCGCGTGTCGGACCGGCCGGGCGAGCCGCGTGTCGGATCGGCCGGGCGAGCCGCGTGTCGGACCGGCCGGGCGAGCCGCGTGTCGGATCGGCCGGGCGAGCCGCGTGTCGGACCGGCCGGGCGAGCCGCGTGTCGGACCGGCCGGGCGTGGTTGCCAGATCAGCGCCACAAACTGCCAACTGGCCCGGCACACGCGGTCAGCGAGTCACAGGAAGGTTTCTTGTCGTGAAAAATGTTCACAAGCGGTTTTATGTTGTGGAAAAATCCAAACAAAGTAGAGTACAGAATGCAAGCAAAACACTTGCTTTTATATTTTGTTCAAAAACGTTCTCCGAGGCGGATTTGGTTCTTTTCAGTTAACGGAACTTTGGGCGATGAATGAGTTCAGATTGTATGCATGTTAATTAATGCGTTTAATGAGAACACGAATCCAGCCATGCACATATAAAAACGTTGCGCAGCGCTCTCACATTTCAGCAGTTAAATTATACACATTTGGGTTAATGTGATGTGATAAATATCTTGCTAGAGATACTGTATCAATGCAATTAATCAATATTGCATTGTAAATAGGTGATATCATTATAACTGCGTCAATATTGTTAATTTTTGTAAGTGCTCAGGCATTGCTACATTCCCAGGTGAACGGCGTTACTTGCTGCAAGCTTCCGGGAAATATGTTGTCATGACAACTACTGCCTGTCATATTGCCCGGGCTCCCACCGTGAGGCGCGAGGCATGGCTGCAGACAGACCCAGGTTTCTTTTGCCGCTTGCATGCCACTGCACCGTCATAAAGCTATAGTTAGCCGGGGAGCAGCCACATTCATTGTCAGCTTTCTCCCGAGCCGTACATCGCCGTTTCGCCCGGTCATAGGTCAGCCCAGCAGAGCAATTAGAAGGACGCCGGCAGGCCTCGAATGCTGTCACAACGTGATATTTGTGTTGACGGAAGAGTATCGATCCCTACGTTCCTTGTTTTGTTAAATGGTGATGCTGCTCTGGGCCCGGCATTTCCTGCAGATGGAGTTTTCACTCACGGCGTATCGATCCCTACGTTGCTTGTTGTGTTAAATGGTGATGCTGCTCTGGACCTGGCATTTCCTGCAGATGGAGTTTTCACTCACGGCGTATCGATCCATACGTTGCTTGTTTTGTTAAATGGTGATGCTGCTCTGGGCCTGACATTTCCTGCAGATGGAGTTTTCACTCACGGCGTATCGATCCCTACGTTGCTTGTTTTGTTAAATGGTGATGCTGCTCTGGGCCTGGCATTTCCTGCAGATGGAGTTTTCACTCACGGCGTATCGATCCCTACGTTGCTTGTTTTGTTAAATGGTGATGCTGCTCTGGGCCTGGCATTTCCTGCAGATGGAGTTTTCACTCACGGCGTATCGATCCCTACGTTGCTTGTTTTGTTAAATGGTGATGCTGCTCTGGGCCTGGCATTTCCTGCAGATGGAGTTTTCACTCACGGCGTATCGATCCCTACGTTGCTTGTTTTGTTAAATGGTGATGCTGCTCTGGGCCTGGCATTTCCTGCAGATGGAGTTTTCACTCACGGCGTATCGATCCCTACGTTCCTTGTTCTGTTAAATGGTGATGCTGCTCTGGGCCCGGCATTTCCTGCAGATGGAGTTTTCACTCACGGCGTATCGATCCCTACGTTGCTTGTTTTGTTAAATGGTGATGCTGCTCTGGGCCTGGCATTTCCTGCAGATGGAGTTTTCACTCACGGCGTATCGATCCCTACGTTCCTTGTTTTGTTAAATGGTGATGCTGCTCTGGGCCTGGCATTTCCTGGAGATGGAGTTTTCACTCACGGCGTATCGATCCCTACGTTGCTTGTTTTGTTAAATGGTGATGCTGCTCTGGGCCTGGCATTTCCTGCAGATGGAGTTTTCACTCACGGCGTATCGATCCCTACGTTCCTTGTTCTGTTAAATGGTGATGCTGCTCTGGGCCTGGCATTTCCTGCAGATGGAGTTTTCACTCACGGCGTATCGATCCCTACGTTCCTTGTTTTGTTAAATGGTGATGCTGCTCTGGGCCTGGCATTTCCTGCAGATGGAGTTTTCACTCACGGCGTATCGATCCCTACGTTGCTTGTTCTGTTAAATGGTGATGCTGCTCTGGGCCTGGCATTTCCTGCAGATGGAGTTTTCACTCACGGCGTATCGATCCCTACGTTGCTTGTTCTGTTAAATGGTGATGCTGCTCTGGGCCTGGCATTTCCTGCAGATGGAGTTTTCACTCACGGCGTATCGATCCATACGTTCCTTGTTCTGTTAAATGGTGATGCTGCTCTGGGCCTGGCATTTCCTGCAGATGGAGTTTTCACTCACGGCGTATCGATCCCTACGTTGCTTGTTTTGTTAAATGGTGATGCTGCTCTGGGCCCGGCATTTCCTGGAGATGGAGTTTTCACTCACGGCGTATCGATCCATACGTTGCTTGTTCTGTTAAATGGTGATGCTGCTCTGGGCCCGGCATTTCCTGGACATGGAGTTTTCACTCACGGCGTATCGATCCATACGTTGCTTGTTTTGTTAAATGGTGATGCTGCTCTGGGCCTGGCATTTCCTGCAGATGGAGTTTTCACTCACGGCGTATCGATCCCTACGTTGCTTGTTTTGTTAAATGGTGATGCTGCTCTGGGCCCGGCATTTCCTGCAGATGGAGTTTTCACTCACGGCGTATCGATCCCTACGTTGCTTGTTTTGTTAAATGGTGATGCTGCTCTGGGCCTGGCATTTCCTGCAGATGGAGTTTTCACTCACGGCGTATCGATCCATACGTTGCTTGTTTTGTTAAATGGTGATGCTGCTCTGGGCCTGGCATTTCCTGCAGATGGAGTTTTCACTCACGGCGTATCGATCCATACGTTGCTTGTTTTGTTAAATGGTGATGCTGCTCTGGGCCTGGCATTTCCTGCAGATGGAGTTTTCACTCACGGCGTATCGATCCCTACGTTGCTTGTTTTGTTAAATGGTGATGCTGCTCTGGGCCCGGCATTTCCTGCAGATGGAGTTTTCACTCACGGCGTATCGATCCCTACGTTGCTTGTTTTGTTAAATGGTGATGCTGCTCTGGGCCTGGCATTTCCTGCAGATGGAATTTTCACTCACGGCGTATCGATCCATACGTTGCTTGTTGTGTTAAATGGTGATGCTGCTCTGGACCCGGCATTTCCTGCAGATGGAGTTTTCACTCACGGCGTATCGATCCCTACGTTGCTTGTTGTGTTAAATGGTGATGCTGCTCTGGGCCCGGCATTTCCTGCAGATGGAGTTTTCACTCACGGCGTATCGATCCCTACGTTCCTTGTTCTGTTAAATGGTGATGCTGCTCTGGGCCCGGCATTTCCTGCAGATGGAGTTTTCACTCACGGTGTATCGATCCCTACGTTGCTTGTTTTGTTAAATGGTGATGCTGCTCTGGGCCTGGCATTTCCTGCAGATGGAGTTTTCACTCACGGCGTATCGATCCCTACGTTCCTTGTTCTGTTAAATGGTGATGCTGCTCTGGGCCTGGCATTTCCTGGAGATGGAGTTTTCACTCACGGCGTATCGATCCCTACGTTCCTTGTTTTGTTAAATGGTGATGCTGCTCTGGGCCTGGCATTTCCTGGAGATGGAGTTTTCACTCACGGCGTATCGATCCCTACGTTCCTTGTTTTGTTAAATGGTGATGCTGCTCTGGGCCTGGCATTTCCTGGAGATGGAGTTTTCACTCACGGCGTATCGATCCATACGTTCCTTGTTGTGTTAAATGGTGATGCTGCTCTGGACCCGGCATTTCCTGGAGATGGAGTTTTCACTCACGGTGTATCGATCCCTACGTTGCTTGTTTTGTTAAATGGTGATGCTGCTCTGGGCCTGGCATTTCCTGCAGATGGAGTTTTCACTCACGGCGTATCGATCCTTACGTTCCTTGTTCTGTTAAATGGTGATGCTGCTCTGGGCCTGGCATTTCCTGGAGATGGAGTTTTCACTCACGGCGTATCGATCCCTACGTTCCTTGTTTTGTTAAATGGTGATGCTGCTCTGGGCCTGGCATTTCCTGGAGATGGAGTTTTCACTCACGGCGTATCGATCCCTACGTTCCTTGTTTTGTTAAATGGTGATGCTGCTCTGGGCCTGGCATTTCCTGGAGATGGAGTTTTCACTCACGGCGTATCGATCCATACGTTCCTTGTTGTGTTAAATGGTGATGCTGCTCTGGACCCGGCATTTCCTGCAGATGGAGTTTTCACTCACGGCGTATCGATCCCTACGTTGCTTGTTTTGTTAAATGGTGATGCTGCTCTGGACCCGGCATTTCCTGCAGATGGAGTTTTCACTCACGGTGTATCGATCCCTACGTTCCTTGTTCTGTTAAATGGTGATGCTGCTCTGGGCCTGGCATTTCCTGCAGATGGAGTTTTCACTCACGGCGTATCGATCCATACGTTGCTTGTTTTGTTAAATGGTGATGCTGCTCTAGGCCCGGCATTTCCTGCAGATGGAGTTTTCACTCACGGTGTATCGATCCCTACGTTGCTTGTTTTGTTAAATGGTGATGCTGCTCTGGGCCCGGCATTTCCTGGAGATGGAGTTTTCACTCACGGCGTATCGATCCATACGTTCCTTGTTTTGTTAAATGGTGATGCTGCTCTGGGCCTGGCATTTCCTGCAGATGGAGTTTTCACTCACGGTGTATCGATCCCTACGTTGCTTGTTTTGTTAAATGGTGATGCTGCTCTAGGCCCGGCATTTCCTGCAGATGGAGTTTTCACTCACGGCGTATCGATCCCTACGTTCCTTGTTCTGTTAAATGGTGATGCTGCTCTAGGCCCGGCATTTCCTGCAGATGGAGTTTTCACTCACGGCGTATCGATCCCTACGTTCCTTGTTCTGTTAAATGGTGATGCTGCTCTGGGCCTGGCATTTCCTGGAGATGGAGTTTTCACTCACGGCGTATCGATCCATACGTTGCTTGTTTTGTTAAATGGTGATGCTGCTCTGGGCCTGACATTTCCTGGAGATGGAGTTTTCACTCACGGCGTATCGATCCCTACGTTCCTTGTTTTGTTAAATGGTGATGCTGCTCTGGGCCCGGCATTTCCTGGAGATGGAGTTTTCACTCACGGCGTATCGATCCCTACGTTCCTTGTTTTGTTAAATGGTGATGCTGCTCTGGGCCTGACATTTCCTGGAGATGGAGTTTTCACTCACGGCGTATCGATCCCTACGTTCCTTGTTTTGTTAAATGGTGATGCTGCTCTGGGCCTGACATTTCCTGGAGATGGAGTTTTCACTCACGGCGTATCGATCCCTACGTTCCTTGTTTTGTTAAATGGTGATGCTGCTCTGGGCCTGGCATTTCCTGCAGATGGAGTTTTCACTCACGGCGTATCGATCCCTACGTTCCTTGTTTTGTTAAATGGTGATGCTGCTCTGGGCCTGGCATTTCCTGCAGATGGAGTTTTCACTCACGGCGTATCGATCCCTACGTTCCTTGTTTTGTTAAATGGTGATGCTGCTCTGGACCTGACATTTCCTGGAGATGGAGTTTTCACTCACGGCGTATCGATCCATACGTTCCTTGTTGTGTTAAATGGTGATGCTGCTCTGGGCCTGACATTTCCTGGAGATGGAGTTTTCACTCACGGCGTATCGATCCATACGTTCCTTGTTCTGTTAAATGGTGATGCTGCTCTGGGCCCGGCATTTCCTGGAGATGGAGTTTTCACTCACGGCGTATCGATCCCTACGTTCCTTGTTTTGTTAAATGGTGATGCTGCTCTGGGCCCGGCATTTCCTGCAGATGGAGTTTTCACTCACGGCGTATCGATCCATACGTTGCTTGTTTTGTTAAATGGTGATGCTGCTCTGGGCCTGACATTTCCTGGAGATGGAGTTTTCACTCACGGCGTATCGATCCCTACGTTCCTTGTTTTGTTAAATGGTGATGCTGCTCTGGGCCCGGCATTTCCTGGAGATGGAGTTTTCACTCACGGCGTATCGATCCCTACGTTCCTTGTTTTGTTAAATGGTGATGCTGCTCTGGGCCTGACATTTCCTGGAGATGGAGTTTTCACTCACGGCGTATCGATCCCTACGTTCCTTGTTTTGTTAAATGGTGATGCTGCTCTGGGCCTGACATTTCCTGGAGATGGAGTTTTCACTCACGGCGTATCGATCCCTACGTTCCTTGTTTTGTTAAATGGTGATGCTGCTCTGGGCCTGGCATTTCCTGCAGATGGAGTTTTCACTCACGGCGTATCGATCCCTACGTTCCTTGTTTTGTTAAATGGTGATGCTGCTCTGGGCCTGGCATTTCCTGCAGATGGAGTTTTCACTCACGGCGTATCGATCCCTACGTTCCTTGTTTTGTTAAATGGTGATGCTGCTCTGGGCCTGACATTTCCTGCAGATGGAGTTTTCACTCACGGCGTATCGATCCATACGTTCCTTGTTTTGTTAAATGGTGATGCTGCTCTGGGCCTGACATTTCCTGCAGATGGAGTTTTCACTCACGGCGTATCGATCCCTACGTTCCTTGTTTTGTTAAATGGTGATGCTGCTCTGGGTCTGACATTTCCTGCAGATGGAGTTTTCACTCACGGCGTATCGATCCCTACGTTGCTTGTTCTGTTAAATGGTGATGCTGCTCTGGGCCTGACATTTCCTGCAGATGGAGTTTTCACTCACGGCGTATCGATCCATACGTTCCTTGTTGTGTTAAATGGTGATGCTGCTCTGGGCCCGGCATTTCCTGCAGATGGAGTTTTCACTCACGGCGTATCGATCCCTACGTTCCTTGTTCTGTTAAATGGTGATGCTGCTCTGGGCCTGGCATTTCCTGGAGATGGAGTTTTCACTCACGGCGTATCGATCCCTACGTTCCTTGTTTTGTTAAATGGTGATGCTGCTCTGGGCCTGGCATTTCCTGGAGATGGAGTTTTCACTCACGGCGTATCGATCCCTACGTTCCTTGTTTTGTTAAATGGTGATGCTGCTCTGGGCCTGGCATTTCCTGGAGATGGAGTTTTCACTCACGGCGTATCGATCCATACGTTCCTTGTTGTGTTAAATGGTGATGCTGCTCTGGACCCGGCATTTCCTGCAGATGGAGTTTTCACTCACGGCGTATCGATCCCTACGTTGCTTGTTTTGTTAAATGGTGATGCTGCTCTGGACCCGGCATTTCCTGCAGATGGAGTTTTCACTCACGGTGTATCGATCCCTACGTTCCTTGTTCTGTTAAATGGTGATGCTGCTCTGGGCCTGGCATTTCCTGCAGATGGAGTTTTCACTCACGGCGTATCGATCCATACGTTGCTTGTTTTGTTAAATGGTGATGCTGCTCTAGGCCCGGCATTTCCTGCAGATGGAGTTTTCACTCACGGTGTATCGATCCCTACGTTGCTTGTTTTGTTAAATGGTGATGCTGCTCTGGGCCCGGCATTTCCTGGAGATGGAGTTTTCACTCACGGCGTATCGATCCATACGTTCCTTGTTTTGTTAAATGGTGATGCTGCTCTGGGCCTGGCATTTCCTGCAGATGGAGTTTTCACTCACGGTGTATCGATCCCTACGTTGCTTGTTTTGTTAAATGGTGATGCTGCTCTAGGCCCGGCATTTCCTGCAGATGGAGTTTTCACTCACGGCGTATCGATCCCTACGTTCCTTGTTCTGTTAAATGGTGATGCTGCTCTAGGCCCGGCATTTCCTGCAGATGGAGTTTTCACTCACGGCGTATCGATCCCTACGTTCCTTGTTCTGTTAAATGGTGATGCTGCTCTGGGCCTGGCATTTCCTGGAGATGGAGTTTTCACTCACGGCGTATCGATCCATACGTTGCTTGTTTTGTTAAATGGTGATGCTGCTCTGGGCCTGACATTTCCTGGAGATGGAGTTTTCACTCACGGCGTATCGATCCCTACGTTCCTTGTTTTGTTAAATGGTGATGCTGCTCTGGGCCCGGCATTTCCTGGAGATGGAGTTTTCACTCACGGCGTATCGATCCCTACGTTCCTTGTTTTGTTAAATGGTGATGCTGCTCTGGGCCTGACATTTCCTGGAGATGGAGTTTTCACTCACGGCGTATCGATCCCTACGTTCCTTGTTTTGTTAAATGGTGATGCTGCTCTGGGCCTGACATTTCCTGGAGATGGAGTTTTCACTCACGGCGTATCGATCCCTACGTTCCTTGTTTTGTTAAATGGTGATGCTGCTCTGGGCCTGGCATTTCCTGCAGATGGAGTTTTCACTCACGGCGTATCGATCCCTACGTTCCTTGTTTTGTTAAATGGTGATGCTGCTCTGGGCCTGGCATTTCCTGCAGATGGAGTTTTCACTCACGGCGTATCGATCCCTACGTTCCTTGTTTTGTTAAATGGTGATGCTGCTCTGGACCTGACATTTCCTGGAGATGGAGTTTTCACTCACGGCGTATCGATCCATACGTTCCTTGTTGTGTTAAATGGTGATGCTGCTCTGGGCCTGACATTTCCTGGAGATGGAGTTTTCACTCACGGCGTATCGATCCATACGTTCCTTGTTCTGTTAAATGGTGATGCTGCTCTGGGCCCGGCATTTCCTGGAGATGGAGTTTTCACTCACGGCGTATCGATCCCTACGTTCCTTGTTTTGTTAAATGGTGATGCTGCTCTGGGCCCGGCATTTCCTGCAGATGGAGTTTTCACTCACGGCGTATCGATCCATACGTTGCTTGTTTTGTTAAATGGTGATGCTGCTCTGGGCCTGACATTTCCTGGAGATGGAGTTTTCACTCACGGCGTATCGATCCCTACGTTCCTTGTTTTGTTAAATGGTGATGCTGCTCTGGGCCCGGCATTTCCTGGAGATGGAGTTTTCACTCACGGCGTATCGATCCCTACGTTCCTTGTTTTGTTAAATGGTGATGCTGCTCTGGGCCTGACATTTCCTGGAGATGGAGTTTTCACTCACGGCGTATCGATCCCTACGTTCCTTGTTTTGTTAAATGGTGATGCTGCTCTGGGCCTGACATTTCCTGGAGATGGAGTTTTCACTCACGGCGTATCGATCCCTACGTTCCTTGTTTTGTTAAATGGTGATGCTGCTCTGGGCCTGGCATTTCCTGCAGATGGAGTTTTCACTCACGGCGTATCGATCCCTACGTTCCTTGTTTTGTTAAATGGTGATGCTGCTCTGGGCCTGGCATTTCCTGCAGATGGAGTTTTCACTCACGGCGTATCGATCCCTACGTTCCTTGTTTTGTTAAATGGTGATGCTGCTCTGGGCCTGACATTTCCTGCAGATGGAGTTTTCACTCACGGCGTATCGATCCATACGTTCCTTGTTTTGTTAAATGGTGATGCTGCTCTGGGCCTGACATTTCCTGCAGATGGAGTTTTCACTCACGGCGTATCGATCCCTACGTTCCTTGTTTTGTTAAATGGTGATGCTGCTCTGGGCCTGACATTTCCTGCAGATGGAGTTTTCACTCACGGCGTATCGATCCCTACGTTGCTTGTTCTGTTAAATGGTGATGCTGCTCTGGGCCTGACATTTCCTGCAGATGGAGTTTTCACTCACGGCGTATCGATCCATACGTTCCTTGTTGTGTTAAATGGTGATGCTGCTCTGGGCCCGGCATTTCCTGGAGATGGAGTTTTCACTCACGGCGTATCGATCCCTACGTTGCTTGTTCTGTTAAATGGTGATGCTGCTCTGGGCCTGACATTTCCTGGAGATGGAGTTTTCACTCACGGCGTATCGATCCATACGTTCCTTGTTTTGTTAAATGGTGATGCTGCTCTGGGCCCGGCATTTCCTGGAGATGGAGTTTTCACTCACGGCGTATCGATCCATACGTTCCTTGTTTTGTTAAATGGTGATGCTGCTCTGGACCCGGCATTTCCTGCAGATGGAGTTTTCACTCACGGCGTATCGATCCATACGTTCCTTGTTTTGTTAAATGGTGATGCTGCTCTGGACCTGGCATTTCCTGGAGATGGAGTTTTCACTCACGGCGTATCGATCCCTACGTTCCTTGTTCTGTTAAATGGTGATGCTGCTCTGGGCCTGACATTTCCTGGAGATGGAGTTTTCACTCACGGCGTATCGATCCATACGTTCCTTGTTCTGTTAAATGGTGATGCTGCTCTGGACCTGACATTTCCTGGAGATGGAGTTTTCACTCACGGCGTATCGATCCATACGTTCCTTGTTTTGTTAAATGGTGATGCTGCTCTGGGCCCGGCATTTCCTGGAGATGGAGTTTTCACTCACGGCGTATCGATCCATACGTTCCTTGTTTTGTTAAATGGTGATGCTGCTCTGGGCCCGGCATTTCCTGGAGATGGAGTTTTCACTCACGGCGTATCGATCCATACGTTGCTTGTTCTGTTAAATGGTGATGCTGCTCTGGGCCTGACATTTCCTGCAGATGGAGTTTTCACTCACGGTGTCATGTTGAACCGTTGTATTGACATTAATATTTATTCTACTTGTTTTTCAACCCGCTATCATGAAATGTTGATGATAAATGGAATGCGAAAGTCAGGTTAAATTAATTAATTATATCTGTGGTCTGTACTTCTGCATCATTGTTTTAACCCTCGCCATACGGCAGCTTTTTCACCTTCGCCCTACGAGGGGGCTGACCCCCCCTGTTAACTTCCAAACCAAGCAACTTAGAGCAATGCAGTAAGAACCAGCATGTTGCCTGTCATGAGAGGAATTTAACATTTTGCGATTTTGAGGTTTCAGGTCAACGGATGACCTTCCAGGTCAAGTGAATGACCTCGGATTTACTACGTCCAGAACAGCGATTTTGCTCTTCAGAAAACTTCAAAATTAGAAATTGATAAATGTAAATAAAAGGCATGTTCTTAGACCAGTTTTGGCTCAGAAATACAGAAAAGGTAATTATTTGTTCGTATCTTGTCAAAAAAAGTCAAAAAGTTATTAAAAAATGACGTCATCAGTTTCTTACACTTAGGGAGCCATCACTCAGTCAAAAATGAAGACATTGCTTTGAAATTTGGTATGGGTTTTACTCCATACTCCATACTCAGCTATCTCACATATATTCTGGTTTTTCTAACATCTTTGAAAATCTGAGATCGCCATTTTAAAGACAACGCCATTTTGTATCTTTGGTGAATTGCGTTTGCAATTAAACAAAAATAAAACTCTGTTTTCTACCATTTTTCAATAGTTATCTTTTCCCACCGAAATGACGTCATCAAAACATGATCATCTCCCACACTACTTAACTAATTTCAATTAAATTTTTACAGCATACGTATAATCGATGTTATTGATCACAAAACGCTCATTAATAAATTAGAATTGTTGCAAATTTCATCAGGCTGGTTTAAAAGCTACCTACACGGACACGTACAACGGGTTAAAGTAGGGGAAAGTTTTTCAAAGCCACTTCCTATCACAATTGGGACTTTCCAGGGTACTTGTCTCGGCCCATTACTGTACAACATTGCTAGCAACGATCTCGCATGCCACATTCCAGCTAAAATCAATGGCTTCAAGGTCACATCGGTGCGTTATGCCGATGACACACAGCTCGCTGTCACAGGCCCTCGAGATCAAATTGGGGAACTGCAAAGGAGCATGGAAGAGTTGCTAGAAACGATGTCAACGTGGTTCCAACAACATGGCATGAAGGTTAATGCGGCAAAAACTGAATTTATTTTGTGTGGAGACAGGAGGCAGTTAAAGCGTATTGCGCAGCCCCCATTATTTTATTTTATGGGAGAGCAAATTCAATGTTCCAACAAAGTCAAAAATTTAGGAGTGGTGATGGATGAAACATTGTCATGGGAATATCATATAAAAAACATCACTGATCGCTGCTTTGGAATTTTGATCGGATTAAGCCATGTAAAGCATGCCTTGCCCGCTGAAGTGTTGCCGCGCATTGTCGATTGTCTGGTGCTATCCCATGTGAGATACTGTGTACAAGTGTATGGCAGTGCCAGTGTGACGTCTCTTAAGAACATCCAAAAAATCTTAAATTTTGCCGCACGAGTCATATCAGGACGCAGGAAATACGACCACATCTCTGATGTATTGCGTGAATTAGGTTGGCTAAATGCGTTAGATTTAGTAAAATACTCTGACTTGTGCATGTTGCATAAGGTTATAACTAGAGCGAAACCTTCGTCGTTGGCGTCGCGCATCCAGTTCAACTACGAAATACTGGAGCGTGATACCCGACAATCGAAACATCTAGCCTTGCCTCGACCTAGAAACAATCACGGAAAGCGCACATTCTTGTATAGGGCTAGCCATTCATACAATGCGCATATTTAATCTCAGTGTGTTCTGAATGCAGTGTCGCCCATTAGATTTTACACTTGCTCAATAATTGTACGATGTCGGCAAAACAGGGCAAACTGTTTTAGCTCACTTTTTACTGTTTTAGCTCACTCATTTTTATGTTCATGTATGGAAGACCGAAGAATAACCCTGTCGTGTGGAACGGTCTGTTTACGTTAATACATACATACATACAATTGTTGTAAACTCAGCTACCGTAAATTTCAGCTAGATGCGTCGCACGTGTAAAAAGCTATTCAAGAAAAGCCTTAAGGGGGGGGGGGGCTGTCAGGTCTCCCCCGTAGGGTGAGGGTTAAACAAGTCCAAATCCATCGAGCAAAATTTGAGGTATGGCCTCTGGATCTTTCCATTTGATCTGATGATTCATGATTATTTGCAGAACGTCGGTTACAGGTAAATGTCCGAAATACTAGAATCGCTCCGTTCGACTTATGACTTCATATGTCTTGTTTAAGGCTATGGTGGTCGACCAGAGGTAGAGTTCCGAAGAGATTCCAGTTCACCTGCTAATGGTGCAGATGAACAAATGTCATAGATTCTACAGGGCAGTAAAACAACTTGACTTGTATATACACACTGGATGCTATGGCTGAGCATGGTAATAATATAAAGAGATATTAAAATTAGCACGATGCTCATTGCTATTTCAAAAAGGATAAAACAAAGTTAAGAATTATATAATATTTCGTTCACGGAACTTCATCAGATACAGCAATAACAAAATGCCAAATGCATTTTGTTATTTCTGTATCTGATGAAGTTCCGTGAACGAAATATCATATAATTCTTAGCCTTGTTTTATCTTTTTGAAATACCAATGAGCATCAGGCTAATTTTAATATCTCGTTATATTGACGTGTATACTTAGGACATGACAGTTCCGATAGTTCTCAGCAACTTTCGGGGCCCGAGGGTGCAATCCGTTCAAATTTTAAAAACGTCCGCTTGCTTTTTTCGTTCAGCGCCAGGCATCCCGCCCGAGTATACGAATGTCAATACTCCACTTTGCACTCCACTGTGCGGATTGTCATGGGGGGCAGAGAGTATAGGAATGTCAATACGGGGGGCTCCACTGTGCGGATTGTCATGGAGGGCAGAGAGTATACGAATGTCAATACGGGCAGCTCCACTGTGCGGATTGTCATGGGGGGCAGAGAGTATAGGAATGTCAATACGGGGGGCTCCACTGTGCGGATTGTCATGGAGGGCAGAGAGTATACGAATGTCAATACGGGCGGCTCCACTGTGCGGATTGTCATGGAGGGCAGAGAGTATAGGAATGTCAATACGGGCGGCTCCACTGTGCGGATTGTCATGGAGGGCAGAGAGTATACGAATGTCAATACGGGGGGCTCCACTGTGCGGATTGTCATGGAGGGCAGAGAGTATACGAATGTCAATACGGGCGGCTCCACTGTGCGGATTGTCATGGAGGGCAGAGAGTATAGGAATGTCAATACGGGGGGCTCCACTGTGCGGATTGTCATGGAGGGCAGAGAGTATACGAATGTCAATACGGGCGGCTCCACTGTGCGGATTGTCATGGAGGGCAGAGAGTATACGAATGTCAATACGGGCAGCTCCACTGTGCGGATTGTCATGGAGGGCAGAGAGTATACGAATGTTAATACGGGCGGCTCCACTGTGCGGATTGTCATGGAGGGCAGAGAGTATACGAATGTCAATACGGGCAGCTCCACTGCGCGGATTGTCATGGAGGGCAGAGAGTATACGAATGTCAATACGGGCGGCTCCACTGTGCGGATTGTCATGGGGGCAGAGAGTATACGAATGTCAATACGGGCGGCTCCACTGTGCGGATTGTCATGGAGGGCAGAGAGTATACGAATGTCAATACGGGCAGCTCCACTGTGCGGATTGTCATGGAGGGCAGAGAGTATACGAATGTCAATACGGGCGGCTCCACTGTGCGGATTGTCATGGAGGGCAGAGAGTATACGAATGTCAATACGGGCGGCTCCACTGTGCGGATTGTCATGGGGGCAGAGAGTATACGAATGTCAATACGGGCGGCTCCACTGTGCGGATTGTCATGGAGGGCAGAGAGTATACGAATGTCAATACGGGCGGCTCCACTGTGCGGATTGTCATGGAGGGCAGAGAGTATACGAATGTTAATACGGGGGGCTCCACTGTGCGGATTGTCATGGAGGGCAGAGAGTATACGAATGTCAATACGGGCGGCTCCACTGTGCGGATTGTCATGGAGGGCAGAGAGTATACGAATGTTAATACGGGGGGCTCCACTGTGCGGATTGTCATGGAGGGCAGAGAGTATACGAATGTCAATACGGGGGGCTCCACTGTGCGGATTGTCATGGAGGGCAGAGAGTATACGAATGTCAATACGGGGGGCTCCACTGTGCGGATTGTCATGGAGGGCAGAGAGTATACGAATGTTAATACGGGGGGCTCCACTGTGCGGATTGTCATGGAGGGCAGAGAGTATACGAATGTCAATACGGGCAGCTCCACTGTGCGGATTGTCATGGAGGGCAGAGAGTATACGAATGTTAATACGGGCGGCTCCACTGTGCGGATTGTCATGGAGGGCAGAGAGTATACGAATGTCAATACGGGCGGCTCCACTGTGCGGATTGTCATGGAGGGCAGAGAGTATACGAATGTCAATACGGGCAGCTCCACTGTGCGGATTGTCATGGGGGGCAGAGAGTATAGGAATGTCAATACGGGGGGCTCCACTGTGCGGATTGTCATGGAGGGCAGAGAGTATACGAATGTCAATACGGGCAGCTCCACTGTGCGGATTGTCATGGAGGGCAGAGAGTATACGAATGTCAATACGGGCGGCTCCACTGTGCGGATTGTCATGGAGGGCAGAGAGTATACGAATGTCAATACGGGCAGCTCCACTGTGCGGATTGTCATGGGGGGCAGAGAGTATAGGAATGTCAATACGGGGGACTCCACTGTGCGGATTGTCATGGGGGGCAGAGAGTATACGAATGTCAATACGGGCAGCTCCACTGTGCGGATTGTCATGGAGGGCAGAGAGTATAGGAATGTCAATACGGGCGGCTCCACTGTGCGGATTGTCATGGAGGGCAGAGAGTATACGAATGTCAATACGGGCAGCTCCACTGCGCGGATTGTCATGGGGGGCAGAGAGTATAGGAATGTCAATACGGGGGGCTCCACTGTGCGGATTGTCATGGGGGGCAGAGAGTATACGAATGTCAATACGGGCAGCTCCACTGTGCGGATTGTCATGGAGGGCAGAGAGTATACGAATGTCAATACGGGCGGCTCCACTGTGCGGATTGTCATGGAGGGCAGAGAGTATACGAATGTCAATACGGGCAGCTCCGCTGTGCGGATTGTCATGGAGGGCAGAGAGTATACGAATGTCAATACGGGCAGCTCCACTGTGCGGATTGTCATGGAGGGCAGAGAGTATACGAATGTCAATACGGGCAGCTCCACTGTGCGGATTGTCATGGAGGGCAGAGAGTATACGAATGTTAATACGGGCGGCTCCACTGTGCGGATTGTCATGGAGGGCAGAGAGTATACGAATGTCAATACGGGCAGCTCCACTGTGTGGATTGTCATGGAGGGCAGAGAGTATACGAATGTCAATACGGGCGGCTCCACTGTGCGGATTGTCATGGAGGGCAGAGAGTATACTAATGTCAATACGGGCGGCTCCACTGTGCGGATTGTCATGGAGGGCAGAGAGTATACTAATGTCAATACGGGCGGCTCCACTGTGCGGATTGTCATGGAGGGCAGAGAGTATACGAATGTCAATACGGGCAGCTCCACTGTGCGGATTGTCATGGAGGGCAGAGAGTATACGAATGTTAATACGGGCGGCTCCACTGTGCGGATTGTCATGGAGGGCAGAGAGTATAGGAATGTCAATACGGGCGGCTCCACTGTGCGGATTGTCATGGAGGGCAGAGAGTATACGAATGTCAATACGGGGGGCTCCACTGTGCGGATTGTCATGGAGGGCAGAGAGTATACGAATGTCAATACGGGCAGCTCCACTGTGCGGATTGTCATGGAGGGCAGAGAGTATAGGAATGTCAATACGGGGGGCTCCACTGTGCGGATTGTCATGGAGGGCAGAGAGTACACGAATGTCAATACGGGGGGCTCCACTGTGCGGATTGTCATGGAGGGCAGAGAGTATACGAATGTCAATACGGGCGGCTCCACTGTGCGGATTGTCATGGAGGGCAGAGAGTATAGGAATGTCAATACGGGGGGCTCCACTGTGCGGATTGTCATGGAGGGCAGAGAGTATACGAATGTCAATACGGGCGGCTCCACTGTGCGGATTGTCATGGAGGGCAGAGAGTATAGGAATGTCAATACGGGCGGCTCCACTGTGCGGATTGTCATGGAGGGCAGAGAGTATACGAATGTCAATACGGGCGGCTCCACTGTGCGGATTGTCATGGAGGGCAGAGAGTATACGAATGTTAATACGGGGGGCTCCACTGTGCGGATTGTCATGGAGGGCAGAGAGTATACGAATGTCAATACGGGGGGCTCCACTGTGCGGATTGTCATGGAGGGCAGAGAGTATACGAATGTCAATACGGGGGGCTCCACTGTGCGGATTGTCATGGAGGGCAGAGAGTATACGAATGTTAATACGGGGGGCTCCACTGTGCGGATTGTCATGGAGGGCAGAGAGTATACGAATGTCAATACGGGCAGCTCCACTGTGCGGATTGTCATGGAGGGCAGAGAGTATACGAATGTTAATACGGGCGGCTCCACTGTGCGGATTGTCATGGAGGGCAGAGAGTATACGAATGTCAATACGGGCGGCTCCACTGTGCGGATTGTCATGGAGGGCAGAGAGTATACGAATGTCAATACGGGCAGCTCCACTGTGCGGATTGTCATGGGGGGCAGAGAGTATAGGAATGTCAATACGGGGGGCTCCACTGTGCGGATTGTCATGGAGGGCAGAGAGTATACGAATGTCAATACGGGCAGCTCCACTGTGCGGATTGTCATGGAGGGCAGAGAGTATACGAATGTCAATACGGGCGGCTCCACTGTGCGGATTGTCATGGAGGGCAGAGAGTATACGAATGTCAATACGGGCAGCTCCACTGTGCGGATTGTCATGGGGGGCAGAGAGTATAGGAATGTCAATACGGGGGACTCCACTGTGCGGATTGTCATGGGGGGGCAGAGAGTATACGAATGTCAATACGGGCAGCTCCACTGTGCGGATTGTCATGGAGGGCAGAGAGTATAGGAATGTCAATACGGGCGGCTCCACTGTGCGGATTGTCATGGAGGGCAGAGAGTATACGAATGTCAATACGGGCAGCTCCACTGCGCGGATTGTCATGGGGGGCAGAGAGTATAGGAATGTCAATACGGGGGGCTCCACTGTGCGGATTGTCATGGGGGGCAGAGAGTATACGAATGTCAATACGGGCAGCTCCACTGTGCGGATTGTCATGGAGGGCAGAGAGTATACGAATGTCAATACGGGCGGCTCCACTGTGCGGATTGTCATGGAGGGCAGAGAGTATACGAATGTCAATACGGGCAGCTCCGCTGTGCGGATTGTCATGGAGGGCAGAGAGTATACGAATGTCAATACGGGCAGCTCCACTGTGCGGATTGTCATGGAGGGCAGAGAGTATACGAATGTCAATACGGGCAGCTCCACTGTGCGGATTGTCATGGAGGGCAGAGAGTATACGAATGTTAATACGGGCGGCTCCACTGTGCGGATTGTCATGGAGGGCAGAGAGTATACGAATGTCAATACGGGCAGCTCCACTGTGTGGATTGTCATGGAGGGCAGAGAGTATACGAATGTCAATACGGGCGGCTCCACTGTGCGGATTGTCATGGAGGGCAGAGAGTATACTAATGTCAATACGGGCGGCTCCACTGTGCGGATTGTCATGGAGGGCAGAGAGTATACTAATGTCAATACGGGCGGCTCCACTGTGCGGATTGTCATGGAGGGCAGAGAGTATACGAATGTCAATACGGGCAGCTCCACTGTGCGGATTGTCATGGAGGGCAGAGAGTATACGAATGTTAATACGGGCGGCTCCACTGTGCGGATTGTCATGGAGGGCAGAGAGTATAGGAATGTCAATACGGGCGGCTCCACTGTGCGGATTGTCATGGAGGGCAGAGAGTATACGAATGTCAATACGGGGGGCTCCACTGTGCGGATTGTCATGGAGGGCAGAGAGTATACGAATGTCAATACGGGCAGCTCCACTGTGCGGATTGTCATGGAGGGCAGAGAGTATAGGAATGTCAATACGGGGGGCTCCACTGTGCGGATTGTCATGGAGGGCAGAGAGTACACGAATGTCAATACGGGGGGCTCCACTGTGCGGATTGTCATGGAGGGCAGAGAGTATACGAATGTCAATACGGGCGGCTCCACTGTGCGGATTGTCATGGAGGGCAGAGAGTATAGGAATGTCAATACGGGGGGCTCCACTGTGCGGATTGTCATGGAGGGCAGAGAGTATACGAATGTCAATACGGGCGGCTCCACTGTGCGGATTGTCATGGAGGGCAGAGAGTATAGGAATGTCAATACGGGCGGCTCCACTGTGCGGATTGTCATGGAGGGCAGAGAGTATACGAATGTCAATACGGGCAGCTCCACTGTGCGGATTGTCATGGAGGGCAGAGAGTATAGGAATGTCAATACGGGGGGCTCCACTGTGCGGATTGTCATGGAGGGCAGAGAGTATACGAATGTCAATACGGGGGGCTCCACTGTGCGGATTGTCATGGAGGGCAGAGAGTATACGAATGTCAATACGGGGGGCTCCACTGTGCGGATTGTCATGGAGGGCAGAGAGTATAGGAATGTCAATACGGGGGGCTCCACTGTGCGGATTGTCATGGAGGGCAGAGAGTATAGGAATGTCAATACGGGCGGCTCCACTGTGCGGATTGTCATGGAGGGCAGAGAGTATACGAATGTCAATACGGGCGGCTCCACTGTGCGGATTGTCATGGAGGGCAGAGAGTATACGAATGTCAATACGGGCGGCTCCACTGTGCGGATTGTCATGGAGGGCAGAGAGTATACGAATGTTAATACGGGCGGCTCCACTGTGCGGATTGTCATGGGGGCAGAGAGTATACGAATGTCAATACGGGCGGCTCCATTGTGCGGATTGTCATGGAGGGCAGAGAGTTGGAGGCTATCTGTATTTGGAAACGAAGCTGGACTGTGGAGGAGATTGAGTATGGTGGCTTACCCGGCATTGGAGGAGTTTTAGCATCACCACTACGGACTCTCAGGCATCGTTCACTCCAATGACAGCTGAGTACCGATTTTCTATAAATGTATTTTCCTTAATCCGAATTGACTAAGATTCAGGATATTATTTTGATTAACCCGCGCCTCGCTGGAGGTGGCAGAATCTACCCCCTTCCCCGATGTTCTCAATAACTTCAAAACAATGATAGACGTCTACGTCAACCTTTCACTACCTTATGCTGCATTAGTTCTATGCCGTATTACAACATTTCAATGAAAATGGGGCATTACTTTGGGAAATAATGACGTTTTAATTACGTCATGTTATGTCATTTTTGAAGGGAAAAAATAAATGTTTGACAAATCGCAGAAAATCGAGTTTTGAAGCAAATTGCACAAAAATAACGCTGAAAGAAAGGCAATGACATTATATTGAAGATGGCTAGCGCAGATTTGCGAAATTTCGAGTTTTTGACTCCGAAAAATAAAACACAATCTTCGTTCGTTGTCGAAAGTTATTTGTCGTTGTTTTATAACATGCAACATATTGTACTGTTTTAATTATGTGGGTCCCCCTTGGCTACGAGGGCCCCTCTGATCCCATTTGCTACCCCCCAACCTTTGAGAGAAATCCTGCCCACGCCTCGGTCCCTCAATAATGTTATTCCAATCACCGAGATCCTTCCGATTTGTATTACCGAAAACTGACTTTTTCGTTCGACCTCATTGTTTACAAAGGTCCTAAACAATCATGACTCACCGCAGACGCGTCCATCCATGGCGCCGATATAACAGGGCAAGATGGCGGCATGGCGGCTCGTTTCCTCGCATCACTAGTGCCATATCTTGGATAGTTAGCAACAAATCGCCTGGACTCAACTTGTCCACGATACAGCTTTCCCCACTCTCCACTGCAGTTCTGAAATAATGATAGTAGTTTAAGGATAGCATCGCAGCGAGATGTACCTTCAAACATTTTGTTGTTGTTGAATAATTTGCTCCAATTTAAAGCCATGAAGAGGGGTGAGAAACTACGATTGCTATACCTCTGGAATAGGGTTAGGCAATGCTTAGGTCGCCTTAACCCTATTTGTAACAGGGGGGGGGGGCGGATTCCGCCCCCCCCCCCTCATGTTTTTTGCAGTATCTCCAGAACGGCTGGAAGCAGGCCCATGAAATTTTGGTACTTTTCATAGAATTGAACTCCGCATTTGAAGTCAAAATTTTGAGTTCCTAACTTGAACAGAGGCGGTTCCAGGGCACAGTTTTGGGTGGGTTCGGAGGCGACATTTGGCGAAAATACGGAAATGCGATCTTCACGGTTTCTTCCTAACTGCATCAAGTATGATGGAGTTACATCGGCTTACCGTGATTGCAAAAAGTGCAAATTAGATGATGTTAATGAAATATCATACAAAATTGCATGGCAGAGGCGGTTTCAGGGGATTGAAAAAGGGGGGTTTCCAGGAAGTATTCAATGCTTGGCGGGAAGCCAATAGAGCAATGTAAGGGGCATTTATAGCTATCAAGATGTAAAAGATAGCTTCTGCTTCCATTATTTGCATAATTTATTACATATAGAGTTTCAGGGGCGTGTTCAGGAACATGAAAAGGGGGGTGACTGGCATGGTGATGACGATATGCCAGCGATAACGGCGCAATATACGTTTAGCTTATAATAATATATGCACATATGAGACCAGACAAGGGAATAAAGTCATTTTTTGCAGAGGCGCGCTCAGGAATGGAAGAAAGGGGGCCATATTATTGCAAGGAAACTAAGAGGCATGGGCGTACAATGACATAACATACTGCAGTTTTCGGATGAAACACGCACCACAGGCTACTCTACGAACGATTATAAGATAATAGGCGAGTCCAGGTAGGGTAAAAAGGGGGGGGGGGTAAGCAATGTTAATTGAAGTTGTAAGAGAAATAGTCACTGTTGACTAGTTAGTATCATAATAGCGGATAATATACTTATCAAAAGGTCTTGCGCCGCCCTAGTTTGGATCCTGGATACGCCTATGATGAAGTACAACATGCAAAAAGGAACTATCTATGATCAGTAACATATTTATAGTGCTGGGTAGCAACTTGTCTGCGGTTAATATTTTTCCCAATTTTACCCCCCTTTTTCACTAACCTGGTACCGCCTATGGCAAAAATATGATTTATAACTGTTTTTCTAATGTCTCAATCACATACCATTTCATTTATTAAAAAAAACATCAAAAAATGGTTTTATTACGCATTTACTTCACCCCATATTGAGTGACCTGCACACGCCTATGATTTTTGAATTTTCAAACTTCACCGTCATATATCAATTTCCAATTCAATCTCTATCGATTCCTATTAGTTGTGTTAAAATCGGTCCATAAACATGAAAGCTATGTTGAATCAAAAATACCACTGAAATTTGTCGTTTTTGCCCCCCTGTTGCCCCCCTATCCAAAATTTAGATTTGTTTTTATTTATAAATGTAGATTGTGTTGAGGGGAACCAAACACCGTTTCATTTTTGAAAATCGGACGGGTAGATCTCGAGATCTCCGGGGGGGGTGTGGAATCCGCCCCCCCCCCCCCCTGTTACAAATAGGGGTAGCCAGGAGCCTGTTACAAATAGGGTTAATGGAAGCATCACCACTGATTACATGACTAAGTTATGCATCTTGTGTTAACCTGCGCCCCGCTAGGCATATGCCCTCTGAGCGTTCCCCGCCAAGCTGGGGGTGTTCGAACACGTACTCCCCTCGAACTCGGCTTCAATGAGGAGAAGGCGAAATTCACAAATACCGTTCGATAGCTCGTCAAAAATATTTCTAAACTATTTGGGTTATGTTATTGCTTAGATCAATATTGAGGTCAATAGAGGTCATCAAAGTTTAAATTTGCCAATTTTAGGACTTCGCTCCAGAAACCCCCAAATATCTCGGGAACTATGATAGCTAGACACAAACGGAAAAACAATCAAAAACTCAAAACTTAAAATCGCAATTGCTGTGATTTCCTCAAATTTTAGCTCAGGTCAATAGTTTAGGCTGAAGCAGGGACTCGTCTAACATGTCAACTAGGGGGCAAACCCCCCAGTCACGGCTCCTGCCCCCCCCCAGTCGAGGCAAAAAACGGCCACGGGGGGAGGCAAGTTTAAACAGGTTATAATTGTTAGCGAGATGCACATTTTAACAGTTCTGTCCAAGTTATAGGCCAGGGATCCTATTCAGTTGAGGTGGCTTCAACCCCCCAACTTGGACGAGGAAGTGGGTCAATACCGGGCAAAATCTGTATTTTTGTGGATTTCCATGGTACTTTAAGCGATTTTCCCAGCTCAGCCCCCAACTTTTCTGGAGAAGCTCCACCCCTGGTATAGGCCATGCGACCAGCTGCACACACATATACATATATAGTTATTGTAACTGATTCATGATCGATGGTGTATAATGACAATAATAACTCAAACGATGTTTTATTTTATAGGACATGGTCGTAAAGCTTTCGATAACAAGTATCATGATCATTGCGAGATGCTGCAAATGAAAGAAAACACACAGTAGCGGAAACCGACACAGGTCAAATACGCCTATTTTTTCAATAAAAACATGCACATTTTTATATGACATTATCACTGCTAATTTTGCCGAATTGATTCCATCTTTGCAAGTCGCACAGAGGCTCTTAAAGGGAGATAATCACCTTTGTATTTTGTTAGCAACAATGTATTTGGCTACCGTTATGGTATTACAATGATGCGATCTAAATTTAAGAATTAAATACAATTATTGCCTAATTCAAAGTTGGAAGTTTGGGAAAATTAATGATCGGTATTTTCTCTCCACCATTGGAACGCGCAACATCTGGCGCCTTTGTATCAATATATTCAACGTTGTTGAATTTGCACTTATAAACAATTCGCCCACGCTAAATAGGTGGCGCTCGGGGGTCAACCTAAACTGCCAATTGCATTGCACTTTTTCGAATGATTGTTGATTGTTCATAAAAGTTTGGCACATATTCGCAAAAGATAGAGTGTAGGAAACATATTGCAGACAGTCATGATAAATAACAATGCGTAGAGAGGATAATTTACTGAATTCGTTACCGAGTACATGTTGAGTACCGACCGATATAAGCGTGGATCACTTATTGGTATGAAACTGCCAATATCTTTCGGTAGGAATGTTTATAGGGAAAATGTGATGAATTTACATCATATTTTGACCTCGTCTATCGATTTCAGGTGCCAACTCCATTTTTGTGGAAAAAGGGGATTATCTTCCTTTAAAGATGATTGCTGTCCCAGTTTTCAGCATATATTTTGGAGCTTAGATAAACTGGACAAAAGGATGGATTAGTGTTGGACATTACTCCACAACCTTAAACCAAGTAACATGACTAGTGAATGAATGTCATGTCTTATTCATTTGAACCTTCCTGCAAGTAACACCAATACAGTAAAAATATGTAGGCATTTTTAAACCATGATGTATACTTCATGTAGGTACAGTGGCGTGCGTGCCCAGGATGCACTCCATGAGGGGGCAATTTTGTATCAGGGGGGCATAAGCCATAAGGTACCCGCACCAAAAATCTCACCGGACTTGGCCCACTATATTTATAGAGGGGCATATTTTCAACATTTTTTTCATAAAAATAAATAAGTATTCATTTTTTTCGAAATAAAATGGAAGAAGGGCTCCCCTATTTCCAAAGTGGCACATACGGCAAAGGGGGCACTTACGGACCTTCAGGGGAGGGGGGGGGGATGGCACGTTTGCCCCCTCCCTCCCACTTGGGTACGCCTATGTGTAGGTAAAGATGACATTTTCAAGCTAAATTTGGAAATTTAGCCACACGTCCATTCTGGCTGTCATCTGCCATCACAATTAACCCGCCCTTGACTGGCGGTCTCAGCCGAACGCTATTGACTGGGGAGGGGGGGGGGGGCATCTTCCGAAGCAATGATCGCAGCGAGACGCGCAAGGCGGCATTCGCAAGCTCTCAATGAAGCACATCTAAAGCATTCTCGAAAGGTTCACATTCCGGTCACATGTCAGGTCATGGTCAAGTCAAAGGTCAAAATCGATATATTTGAGTGTATGGGACATACATAGGTACTATCCATTCAAAGCCTTCGATTGCGACCATGATCACTCAAAGTGCTCTCAAAGGTATAATACACATCTCGCATGAGCTAAAATAAGATTGTTGGCAAAAGGTCAAGGTTAATGTCAATGTCACAGAAGGTCACCATGTGCAAAATATATACGACAGTCATGCGACATATATTTCATGGGTTATTTTACACGTATAATTCGATAGTGATAGTTATTTTACCACCTTAATTCATTTAAGTGAAGTTAGTGTCAAACTCAGGTCAAGATCATGTCACATATCGAAAGCTCTCAATGAGCCGCATACGAGACATTTTCAAAATAAAGTCACATCTCAGGACACGGTCAGGTCAAAATTAAGGTATTTTAGTTTTTGGGCCATACTTTCCATCCAAAGCCTTAGATTGAGACTATTATCGCACAAAGTGTTATTAGTTGCAGGGTTGGATAAGTAGATATTTTAGAAAATTAGGGATAATTAAGGTGTATTTAGTATTCAGTTTATTTAAGGATTAGATATTTAGTCTAGTATTAGGTGCACTCATAGCTGATTTGTGTTACTAGCTTTACCTAGATCTAGTTAAGGTTTAGAAGAAGAAAAAAACAAACAAACAAAAAAACAAAAAAAGTTAAGTTAAGTTAGTAAAGTATTGAAAAGTGCATAGTACCTAAGTTATATACCTAAGTTACTAGTGTATTCAAATGAGCATGACTAGGATGCAGGCGAAGGTAGCAGAGCTAGAGGCCCTCCAGGCTAGAGTAGCGGAGCTTGAGGCGCAGTTAAGTAAGTGTAGGTGTAGAGATGAGCCGCAGGAGGGTGTAGCTCCTGACCAAGGAACGTATGCGCAGATTGTGGTTAGGGGGTCAGAAAAGGAGCCTACAGGATCAGGGACCAGTGGTAGTTCTGATAAGGGCATAAGGGAGGAGGATAAGGCAAAGGTGGATAGTGCGGCTGGGGTTTGGAAGTGTGTTGGAGGGTCACGTTTCTGGAGACCCAACATTGTGGAAAGTAATGCTAGGGCCACAGACAGTAAGGATGAGGAGGGGTGCTGGGTAATGGAGGGTGATAGCAGAATCTGGAGGAGGAAGAGGGAAGGGGATCAGGAGGGATGGACAAAAGTTCAGGGTAGAGTCAGGCAGTACAGCCCCAGGGAACATCAGCAGGTTACACTAGCAAATAGGTTCAGTGCGTTAGAGTCAGCAGCTGAAAGTGACAGGGAACAGATTCAGCATTTAGTGGTTGGGGACTCAAGGGTAAGGCCCTTAAGGCGAACATTCTGTGGGAAGAGGGACAAATGTATAGTCAAACCGGGGGCAAAAGTAGTTGATATGGGCCCTGTCATTGAGGCAGAACTTGGTAGGAGTAGCCCGGAGACAGTTATAATACAGGTGGGGGTGAACAACATAGGACCTAGGCAGAGTGTGAGAATAGTAGCGGAGTACCGGAGCCTGCTGCAGAGGTTGAAGGAGTCCAGGAAACCAGTCATTGTGACTGGCATCCTCCCTCGCTGTGGAGCCAGTGAGGAGTGGTACTCGAGAGCTCTGTCTGTGAACAGCTCAGTTCAGAACTTATGTTCAGCTATGGGGCTTAGTTATGTAGACTTATGGGATCAGTTCTATGAGTGGCATAGGTACTATATGAAGGATGGGCTTCACTTATCGGATGAGGGGGCAAGGGCTTTGGGAGATGCCTACAGAAGTGTCATTCAGGGAAACTAGGTAGGAGGGGGGGGGGGGTTCAGGGACGCTAGTACTAGGGCATCAGGAAGTAAGTATTGGTAGAAGTTCATGTCAGAATAGGGCAGTAGATCATAATTCCCTCAGAATTAGTAGAGTCAGCTCAAAGTATAAGATCACATGTGTGTTGCTGAATGCCCAAAGTATTAGGTCTAAATTTGATGAGTTTGAGTGTTATGTTGCCCTTGAAAAGCCTGATATCATTTGTGTAACCGAGACATGGGTTAGTGAGGGGTATAATAGGGATAGGCTACAGGATTTCGAGTTACAAGGGTATAACATGTTCTCATACTGCAGAGAATCACGGCAGGGAGGCGGAGTGTTTGTATATGTAAATAGCTTGTACTGCACTACTAGAGTTGATGATTCTAGTAAAGTAAAAGAAGTAGAATCAATCTGGCTTGACATTAAAATTGGTACAGGAAACAAAGGAAGGTTGAGGATAGGTGCATTTTACAGACCAGGGAATCTTCCAAGGAACTCCCAAGCTGTAACAGACAAAGATATTTGTGAGGAAATACGTAGGAACTTTCGGGCTCAGTGTCTTATTATGGGAGATTTTAACTTAAGAGGATACGAAAGTATAGCAGAGGAAACAAATGAGTGTAGGTTGTATAGGCAAATCTTTGAAGAGGAGCTTTTCATGCATCAGTTTGTAACAGAGCCAACCAGACATTGCTCCATTCTAGACCTTGTATTCTCAGACAACAGTGATCTAGTTAGTGACATAAGTATTTGTGCAGGTCTAGGAACCAGTGATCACAATATGGTTAAATTCAATATCTCATCAGAAATGAAGCCCAAAGATAACCTTATTATGGTTCCAAACTTCAGCCGGGCTGATTTTGATGGTATTAGAAATGACCTCGCACAGATAAAATGGAACGTTGAGTTGGCAGGTTTAGATGCATGTGAGGCCTGGAATGTTTTCAAAGCTAGATTAAGCCAAATTCAAAATCGGCATATACCCCTCAGGCACAAACGTAACAGAACCAAGGGCAATCCAGTTTGGCTTACCCCAGAAGTAAGGAGTGCTATACAAGCTAAAAGAAGTGCATTTGGCATTTTGAAGGGATCTTCACTAGATATAAATCAGAAGGCCTACCAGAATGCAAGAAATTCAGTTAAGAAAAAGGTCAGAGCAGCTAAAAGGGCAAAGGAACTTGATTTAGCTAGACATTGTAATGCAGATAGTAAGAAGTTCTTCAGTTTTTATAAGTTCAGTACAGTTTCCAAAAATATAGGTCCATTTAAGGTAGATGATGTGTTAGTTAGCAAGGACAGTGAAATGGTTGAAGTGCTTAATGATCAGTTTCAATCTGTCTTTACTATCGAGGACCAGAGTAGTATTGCAGCACTTCAGCCTGAGCTAGAGACAGAGGAGACTATAGGAGAGCTAGGTGGCATAAGTAGTGAACTTGTTCTAGAATATCTAAAGAAAGTAAGGCCTAACAAGGCAGAAGGACCTGATGAAATCCATGCTAGACTTTTAAGAGAATCTGAAAGGGAGTTGTCGGTTCCATTAGCCATAATATTTTCTAAATCACTTGCAGATAGTAAAATTCCACTTGATTGGAAAAGAGCAAATGTTGTTCCTATTCATAAAAAGGGAGATAGAAGTAAAGAGGAAAACTATAGACCAGTTAGTCTGACCTCATTAGTCTGCAAGGTGCTTGAATCAATCATCAAAGATGAGATTGTTGAATTCTTGGAGCAAAATGAACTCATCAAGGATACACAGCATGGCTTTAGGAAGGGCCGTTCTTGTTTAACTAATCTTCTGGAGTTTTTGGATGTTGCAACAGATAGCGTTGATCAGGGTAAACATGTAGCTTTTCTTGATTTCAGTAAAGCATTTGACAAAGTCCCCCATACAAGACTGGGGTTGCAACTTAAAATTCATGGGATCAGGGGCAAGATTCTGGATTGGATAGAAACGTGGCTTTCAGGACGCCAGCAAAGGGTTATATTGAATGGGTGCCAATCACAATGGAAGGAGGTTCTCAGTGGGGTTCCACAGGGCTCAGTCCTGGGCCCATTGCTTTTTATAATATTTGTGAATGCAATTGAGAACAGTATAGACAGCAAAGTCTTGAAATTTGCAGACGATCTAAAAGTTGTCAGGATTATTAGAGGAAAACATGATCAGGATGTTTTTCAATCAGATCTGGACAAGCTAGTTGAGTGGTCTGAAGCATGGCAGATGAAATTCAATTTGAGTAAATGTAAGATTATGCACGCTGGACGGGTTAGCAGTAAACATAGGTATGAAATGGGTGGGCAGAAAATGGAGCAGATTGAAAAGCAAAGAGATTTAGGTGTCGTGGTAAACAATAGACTATCAGCGTCAGACCAGGTTGTAGAAGCTAGGAAAAAGGCACTTAGAATGCTAGGGGCCATTAACAAAAATGTTTCCTACAAGAGTGAAAAGGTAATAACAAAACTGTATTGTGCATACGTTAGACCACATTTGGAGTATTGTGTACAAGCCTGGTCTCCAACATATGAGAAAGATTGCTGGTTGTTAGAAAGAGTTCAAAAAAGGGCAACAAAAATGATTAATTGTCTTGGTAGTTTACCTTATGAAGATAGATTAAGGAAATTGGGTATGTTTTCACTTAGATATAGAAGGCTAAGAGGAGATCTAATTGAAGTCTTCAAATTTGTAAATAGTCAGCATTCTGGATATTTAAAGGGTATGTTTGAGTTCAATAGGGAAAATCGAGGTAGAGGTCATCAGCATAAACTCATAATGAAACAAAGTAGGACTAGGCTACGACAGTCATTTTTCAGTAGAAGGGTTGTAGGACATTGGAATATGCTACCAGGGGATGTCGCTGATGCAGTGACACTTGCTTCCTTCAAAATTAGATTAGATAAATACTTTACAGAGAAGAGATTAGTTCATAAATACTCGTGGGATTAGCCTTCTTTTATGCAGGTAGAGTAAGGTGATTTGAAGGGGCGAGACTGGTGGAGGGGGGGTGGGGGTGGGGGGGGGGATGGGGGGGGGGGGGGGTGCAACCTCGGATGGGCCCAAGAGGCTCTTTGTTGCACTTTTCTTTTATTTATGTCTTTATGTCTTTACATAGGGTCAAAATATGAAAATGATGAATATAAATACAAACGCATGTTCTGGGCCAGTTTTACCTCAGAAATGCAGCGGTGACTTCGCGGTTTATTCGCAGCTGATTATACATAACCCAAAAACAATAATACACAAAATACGTCATGAGTAACCCATACATTAGAAGCCATAAGTCAGTCAAAATGGTGTTTTTTAGGAATTGCTCATATGTGGTTCTCTAATATTTAACACGGTTTTTAATATCTTTTAGAAATTTGAATTTGTGGGCATTTAAACAAATATTTTTTTGATACACTAAAAAAAAATATGACCTTTGTACGGTCTGTTAGATTTTAGGTGATTTTTTCGTCCAACTCGTGCGTAGTGACATCACTAAATTCGCTATATCCCAACGATTTTTGTTTCGACGAAATTGCTTCATTGTTGCACAGGAAGACGTAAAATTGATGTGAGAAAAGGTACTTAAAGTTTCACTTTGATAGCGCTATTGGTTTTGAGCAATTGCGAAAGTTCGTGACAAGGGGGGGGGGCTAAATTCTCCCCCAGTCAATGGCGGTTAATAGCAATGTATAATTTGGCTGTATATCAATCAATGTATAATTTGGCTGTATATCAATCATCTCAACACAATTGTTTGAATGCACAACTATTACTTTGATTAATATTATTGCCCGTTGGAACGATATCAATGGACTATGGACAAACCAGAGTAAGTGTGACTGTTCGTGGACAATAACAGGTGAAATGAAAATCAGTCATCTCAAGCCTCCCCCAGTCACATTTCCTTAGACGAGTCCCTGCGCTGAAGAGGTCAGCCCAAGTCACGCAGAGTTTGTCGTCAAAAGGTTGTTCGATTATTACTTTTATCTAACAAAGATGGGACACTAACTTTGCCGTTGTGTTTGCCTCGTCAAGGCGCTTGCAACCCTGCACATCATGATCGAGTTGGGCCAATTTAATACATTGACCTCAGGTCATGGTCAACAGTTGATCCAAGTAGGTCATGTTGCATATTGGGAGACGTGTCTCGAGAAGACAAAGACAGTGGTGTCGGCTTCACCTCTCTATCTTTATTCTGTCGAGAGTTATTGACAAAAAAGTGTTGGTGACCTCAGTGACCACGGCTGACCCTGTAGAAGTCACTGAACACAAATTGCACCTGGCTCATCATGGATGGACTAAAATAACATGATCTAGAAGTCGTTGGACTGATGCATATCCTCAGAAAATGAAGCATTCGTATATTTTCCGATTGACTTAAATAATGAGGAGGCCACGAAATTGAGCCCGACCTAGCGTCATCGATATCAAAATTCCGAGATTAACGCATTGTAGGTATATATGACCTTATGAAACTCTGCAAGTGTCCAATCATTCTGTCAAACACTGTGGCTATGGCACGACCGCAAACTTTTTTTTGGAGATGGGGTCATGACCTGACCTGGTGACCTGACCAGAGATGACCTCTGGTTAAAATTTCAGGAAAGTTGCGCAAAGGATAGGGGATAAGGTGGACGCAAAAACCTCAGGGGAGAGGGGGGGGGGGGGGTTCGAACAACCCCCCCAGCATGGCGCGGGCTAAGAACTACATATACATTAGATATTCAGCATATTATATTCACAATTATATTTACAATTCTAGGTCTTTCTCCTTTCTAGCAAATTCTTATAGTTCTACGCAATACTACTGATCGATAAATGTCCACTATATCGACATGTACGTGTGCGCGAGCGCGGGTGCGGGTGCGGGTGCGGTTACGGGTGCGGGTGCGGGTGCGGGTGCGGGTGCAGGTGCGGGTGCGGGTGCGGGTGCGGGTGCGGGTGCGGGTGCGGGTGCGGGTGCGGGTGCGGGTGCGGGTGCGGGTGCGGGTGCGGGTGCGGGTGCGGGTGCGGGTGCGGGTGCGGGAATGGGTGAGAATGGGGCAAACTTTTGGGAAATTAACGGGTTGGAACGGGTATGGGACATTCCATATAATTTGTGAACACCACACAAAGTTAAATATGCTGAAAGGGTGGGAATGGGAGCCCCATCAATTATGAATTCGGATTGGAATGGGTTTGGGTCTGGCTGAATGGACTGGAACGGGATGGTGGCTGAAAATGTGTCGCATGAAGGGCTCTAGTGTGTGTGTGCGTGTGTGTGCGTGTGGGTGCGTGTGTGCGCGTGTGTGCGTTTGTGTGCGGGTGTGCGGGTGTGCGGGTGTGCGGGTGTGCGGGTGTGCGGGTGTGCGGGTGTGCGGGTGTGCGGGTGTGCGGGTGTGCGTGTGTGCGTGTGTGCGTGTGTGCGTGTGTGCGTGTGTGCGTGTGTGCGTGTGTGCGGGTGTGCGGGTGTGCGGGTGTGTGGGTGTGCGGGTGTGCGGGTGTGCGGGTGTGCGGGTGTGCGGGTGTGCGGGTGTGCGGGTGTGCGGGTGTGCGGGTGTGCGGGTGTGCGGGTGTGCGGGTGTGCGGTGTGTGCGGGTGTGCGGGTGTGCGGGTGTGCGGGTGTGTGGGTGTGTGCGGGTGTGCGGGTGTGCGGGTGTGCGGGTGTGCGGGTGTGCGGGTGTGCGGGTGTGCGGGTGTGCGGGTGTGCGGGTGTGCGGGAGAACGGGTGAGCGTGTGTGCGTGTGTGCGTGTGTGCGTGTGTGCGTATGTGCGTGTGTGTGTACGTGCGTGTGTGCGTGTGTGCGTGTGTGCGTGTGTGTGTACGTGCGTGTGTGCGTGTGTGCGTGTGTGCGTGTGTGCGTATGTGCGTGTGTGTGTACGTGCGT
>JAXIVJ010011414.1:42500-43674 GCA_036785665.1 Chirona hameri
CGCGTGTGCGCGTGTGCGCGTGTGCGCGTGTGCGCGTGTGCGCGTGTGCGCGTGTGCGCGTGTGCGCGTGTGCGCGTGTGCGCATGTGCGCGTGTGCGCGTGTGCGCGTGTGCGCGTGTGCGCGTGTGCGCGTGTGTGCGTGTGTGCGTGTGTGCGTGTGTGCGTGTGTGCGTGTGTGCGTGTGTGCGTGTGTGCGTGTGTGCGTGTGTGCGTGTGTGCGTGTGTGTCGGTGTGTCGGTGTGTCGGTGTGTCCGTGTGTCGGTGTGTCGGTGTGTCGGTGTGTCGGTGTGCCGGTGTCGGTGTGCCGGTGTGCCGGTGTGCCGGTGTGTTGGTGTGTCGGTGTGTCGGTGTGTCGGTGTGTCGGTGTGTCGGTGCGTCGGTGTGTCGGTGTGACGGTGTGTCGGTGTGTCGGTGTGTCGGTGTGTCGGTGTGTCGGTGTGTCGGTGGTGTCGATGTGTGTGTCGGTGTATCGGTGTGTGCGTGTGTCGGTGTGTGGTGTGTCGGTGTTTCGGTGTGTCGGTGTGTCGGTGTGTCGGTGTGTCGGTGTGTCGGTGTGTCGGTGTGTCGGTGTGTTGGTGTGTCGGTGTGCCGGTGTGTTGGTGTGTCGGTGTGTCGGTGTGTCGGAGTGTCGGTGTGTCGGTGTGTCGGTGTGTCGGTGTGTTGGTGCGTCGGTTTGTCGGTGTGTCGGTGTGTCGGTGTGTCGGTGTGTCGGTGTGTTGGTGCGTCGGTTTGTCGGTGTGTCGGTGTGTCGGTGTGTCGGTGTGTCGGTGTGTCGGTGTGTCGGTGTGTCGGTGTGTCGGTGTGTCGGTGTGTCGGTGTGTCGGTGTGTCGGTGTGTCGGTGTGTGTGTGTCGGTGTGCCGGTGCGTCAGTGTGTCTGTGACCTGACATGACTGTAGCTAGCCGTCTCTGACACGTATGCCATGTCTGGTAACCTGATTGGCCTCCATTACACGCCTTTCCCTCCGGCTCTGGTGGCCAGGTACGCATTATTGGTCAGCTGGCAGCGCCGCCGCTGTTGACCGGACAGGGTTGCCGGGCCAACGCGCCGCATTCCAGTCGATCCGGCGATCGATGTGTGCCGGTGCATTGCATCAGTCGGACGGGCCGTCATCACACGGGCCACGGGCGCCGCCAGGAGTCACGGCGGGAGGCGCACACCGACGGGGGTGGCTC
>JAXIVJ010011415.1:0-43672 GCA_036785665.1 Chirona hameri
CCTGTCCCCAAAATATGTCCGCCCCTGTAGCTCAGTTGGGAGAGCGCCGGACTTCTGACCTCACCCGGTAGTGGCTGCCCGGGTTCGAGTCGCTTCGGCGCTCGCTATTTGCCCCTGACTGGGATGGCCTGCGGCCGGTGGCAGCGGTCGCACTCAAGGTCAGGTGACGTCAGAGGGTGGAGCGGGCCGTGTCCAGGTATGTCGGGCACGTAAAACTTTCGCTTATAAATTCTGCCGGACGCCAGGAATTGCTTGATCGGGTGGTGGGGTCAGGGCCTGCGAAACAAGCTATGCTTAGCGCGGGGCCTGACCTCGGAAATCCATCCATTCAAAAACATTCGGACTAAAAAAAAAAAAATGAGTAAAGATTGCTGACTTCTTGCTGACTTGTGATCAAACTTCTTGACTTTTCCTAACTATTCATTGGGCACATTTTGGCAAATTTTCTAAATTTTCTGCTCGCCAAGGGCGTCTCCAGGCGTGGTTTTTGGGGGCATGTTTGGGTTTTCAGCGTGAGTCGGCTTTTAAAGGGAATCAGTTCCCATTATCTAACCGTTGTAGATACTAGCCTACGGCTTTCACACTTTTCCTTATTGCCATTTTTAGACATGTTGAACATTTTTTTGGGGGGATTGCGCATGGGCGCCTTCAGGGATGTATTTTGGGAGGAATTTTGAGTCACTGGTATTTCATCGAAATCTGACAAATAAGAATTTTGAACTCAGTGAACCTTCTTAACTGTTCTTTGCACACCGTGTGTGATTTAAAAAATGGGTTTCCCAAGAGGCGACTCCAGGAACGGGTTTTTTGGGGCAAGTGTATACACACATGGTGTTTAGTAACTAAAAACGTTATTTCGCGGTGGACTATCTCTCTTGTAATATCATCTGCATGGATCAAAATTGTATTTTGTGGCATAGGCGGTTCCAGGGGTGGGACGCACGCGCATGTCCAAATGTAATGAGCGCCTCCCGGGATGAAATTAGGGGAGTTGTGGAACCACGACGTGTAACTACATAGCAAAAGATATCAACTTGAAACTTGGTGACCAGTTTTAGCAATGCCTTGCACACGTTTCATATTTTTTATTTTGTTGGTTTCCCAAGGAAGACTCCAGGGACGGATTTTGGGGGCATGTGTTTGACTCCGTTCACACACAATGTATGTAGTGCCCCTGAACGTTATTTTGCAGTGGGTAATTTCATCCAAATCATCTGCATGGATCACAATTGTATTTGGGGCATAGGTGGTCCCAGGGATGAAATTAGGGGGAATTGTGGACTCATGGTGTGACACCACATAGCAAAATATATCAATAAGCAAGGATAAAGATAACAAAAGACAAAGCTCAATTCCCCTCCCCTTCCCCTCCTGAACACGCCACTGCACAAATACAAAACTACTATAATTTACATTATCATACATATACATATAATTATATGCATCTAAAACATAAATTAAAGTGGTAAAAATATTATAGTGACATCTTTAGATATCCCCCTTTGGAATTGCCTAAGGGGTTAATTTGGGTTAATTTCCCCAAATTTGCAAAAGGATAATATGTTAGAGCATACAATCAGGTGACGAAATCCAACAACATGACAAAATTACGTTCAAACAACGTCCCAGGGCAAGAATCTAAAAATGCATGTTTTCTCCCATGTTTTTGCTACCATGACGCATTACGTATCCACCCATGACAAAATTGTGGATATTTATGAATACAGGAATGTAGTTCATGCTCCAAGGAATCGAATGCCGCTTTCCAGAGATAATCGGTCCAGTGGTTTCCGAGATACGGAGGGGCCGAATAAGCCCCCCCCCCCCCCCCGACAGATTCGTATATTTTTCATCCCGACAGTAATAGGGTTAAGTACCATACAATGTGCCAAGTACTTACCGATACCGTTGTTTGCAGCGTGAAGCGCTTGAGCGTTTTCAAGTTGAACTAACTTTGGTTAGAGACATTTTAATTATTAATGTGAGTCGACTTTCATATCAGTCAGCCTGCTCTCCCAATTTTAAGTGCTAACTCCATTTTTGTGGGAAAAGGGTCATTATTTCCATTTAAATGCTTTGTTTGCTCTGATGAAGCGCTAGCTAGACACAACTATCCACTGATGATGCGTGTAACGCTGAATGTGCCGCCGAGAACAAAGGTACAAAACATGACACACACTCTCATCATCGCAACGGTCCAGGAATTCGCGCCGGCGGAAACTCGTATGGTGTTATCTTGTTTCCTGTGACCTCATGTGCGCACAGTGCGCTCCGATTGCGGTCGCGCCCCCCCCCCCCCCCCCCTCCCCCCGGAGTTTCTGTCGTGTCACGGGCGTAGGTGGTGAGCGGACATCACGTCACTTCTGTGTGATGTGATGTGATGTCGCTGGAACTGATCTCAGTGGAGATGATACAAACAACTCCGAGAAATATAGTGCTGCGGTTTGGGAAACTTTTCAGTGTCACTTCCTGGACGTTTCCGTCCAATACAGCCAATACGTCCGTTTGGCTTTTTATGAAGAAATGTGAGGGCAGATTTCAACGTTTTCGTAATGGTAAGTTTTCGTCGATTTTCCCAGCCTTGTCAACCCATCGGCGACCCGGGCCGGAGCTCTGCGATTAAATCATACGAACAAAATGTGGCTTAATCTCGTGCAATTTATGAATTGTTAGTGAGTTGAGCTCTTGAATGAGTGAAACCCTTGTTGAAGCTGAAAAGCCTGTGAGCAGCGAAGTGCCATACCATCGAGGCCCAGGCGGCGTAGTTGAGTGTTGGACCGGTGAGACACAGTGGCGAGACATGGCGCTGTGTCTCAGTGTCTCAGCGACGAGGACTGAGGAGTGTACTGTGGTGCTGAGGACCGTAACTCGGCCGTCCCGAGTGGTCAGGGGGTGTACAGATGACCCGGTCTGACCCAGCCCGAGTGGTCAGCGGGGTACAGATGACCCGGTCTGACCTAGCCCGAGTGGTCAGCGGGGTACTGATGACCCAGCCCGAGTGGTCAGCGGGGTGCAGATGACCCAGCCCGAGTGGTCAGCGGGGTACAGATGACCCAGCCCGAGTGGTCAGCGGGGTACAGATGACCCGGTCTGACCCAGCCCGAGTGGTCAGCGGGGTACTGATGACCCAGCCCGAGTGGTCAGCGGGGTACAGATGACCCAGCCCGAGTGGTCAGGGGGTGTACAGATGACCCGGTCTGACCCAGCCCGAGTGGTCAGCGGGGTACAGATGACCCGGTCTGACCCAGCCCGAGTGGTCAGCGGGGTACAGATGACCCAGCCCGAGTGGTCAGCGGGGTACAGATGACCCAGCCCGAGTGGTCAGCGGGGTACAGATGACCCGGTCTGACCCAGCCCGAGTAGTCAGCGGGGTACTGATGACCCAGCCCGAGTGGTCAACGGGGTACAGATGACCCGGTCTGACCCAGCCCGAGTGGTCAGCGGGGTACTGATGACCCAGCCCGAGTGGTCAGCGGGGTACAGATGACCCAGCCCGAGTGGTCAGCGGGGTACATATGACCCAGCCCGAGTGGTCAGCGGGGTACAGATGACCCAGCCCGAGTGGTCAGCGGGGTACAGATGACCCAGCCCGAGTGGTCAGCGGGGTACAGATAACCCAGCCCGAGTGGTCAGCGGGGTACAGATGACCCAGCCCGAGTGGTCAGCAGGGTACAGATGACCCAGCCCGAGTGGTCAGCGGGGTACAGATGACCCAGCCGGAGTGGTCAGCGGGGTACAGATGACCCAGCCCGAGTGGTCAGCGGGGTACAGATGACCCAGCCCGAGTGGTCAGCGGGGTACAGACGACCCGGTCTGACCCAGTCCGAGTGGTCAGCGAGGGTACAGATGACCCAGCCCGAGTGGTCAGCGGGGTACAGACGACCCGGTCTGACCCAGTCCGAGTGGTCAGCGAGGGTACAGATGACCCAGCCCGAGTGGTCAGCGGGGTACAGACGACCCAGCCCGAGTGGTCAGCGGGGTACAGATGACCCGGTCTGACCCAGCCCGAGTGGTCAGCGAGGGTACAGATGACCCGGTCTGACCCAGCCCGAGTGGTCAGCGGGGTACAGATGACCCGGTCTGACCCAGCCCGAGTGGTCAGCGGGTGTACTGATGACCCAGCCCGAGTGGTCAGCGGGGTACTGATGACCCAGCCCGAGTGGTCAGCGGGGTACTGATGACCCAACCCGAGTGGTCAGCGGGGTACAGACGACCCGGTCTGACCCAGTCCGAGTGGTCAGCGGGTGTACTGATGACCCGGTATGACCCAGCCCGAGTGGTCAGCGGGTGTACTGATGACCCGGTCTGACCCAGCCCGAGTGGTCAGCGGGTGTACTGATGACCCCGCCCGAGTGGTCAGCGGGGTACAGATGACCCAGCCCGAGTAGTCAGCGGGGTACAGACGACCCGGTCTGACCCAGCCCGAATGGCCAGCGGGGTACTGATGACCCAGCCCGAGTGGTCAGCGGGGTACAGATGACCCAGCCCGAGTCGTCAGCGGGGTACAGACGACCCGGTCTGACCCAGCCCGAGTGGCCAGCGGGGTACTGATGACCCAGCCCGAGTGGTCAGGGGGTGTACTGATGCCCCAGCCCGAGTGGTCAGCGGGGTACAAACGACCCGGTCTGACCCAGCCCGAGTGGTCAGCGGGGTACTGATGACCCAGCCCGAGTGGTCAGCGGGGTACTGATGACCCAGCCCGAGTCGTCAGCGGGGTACTGATGACCCATCCCGAGTGGTCAGCGGGGTACAAACGACCCGGTCTGACCCAGCCCGAGTGGTCAGCGGGGTACAGATGACCCAGCCCGAGTGGTCAGCGGGGTACTGATGACCCAGCCCGAGTGGTCAGCGGGGTACTGATGACCCAGCCCGAGTGGTCAGCGGGGGTACAAACGACCCGGTCTGACCCAGCCCGAGTGGTCAGCGGGGTACTGATGACCCAGCCCGAGTCGTCAGCGGGGTACTGATGACCCAGCCCGAGTCGTCAGCGGGGTACTGATGACCCAGCCCGAGTGGTCAGCGGGGTACTGATGACCCAGCCCGAGTGGTCAGCGGGGTACAGATGACCCAGCCCGAGTGGTCAGCGGGGTACAGATGACCCGGTCTGACCCAGCCCGAGTGGTCAGCGGGGTACAGATGACCCAGCCCGAGTGGTCAGCGGGGTACAGATGACCCGGTCTGACCCAGCCCGAGTGGTCAGCGGGTGTACTGATGACCCAGCCCGAGTGGTCAGCGGGTGTACTGATGACCCGGTCTGAGTGGTCAGCGGGGTACTGATGACCCGGTTTGACCCAGCCCGAGTGGTCAGCGGGGTACTGACGACCCGGTCTGAGTGGTCAGCGGGGTACTGATGACCCGGTCTGAGTGGTCAGCGGGGTACTGATGACCCGGTCTGAGTGGTCAGCGGGGTACTGATGACCCGGTCTGAGTGGTCAGCGGGGTACTGATGACCCGGTCTGAGTGGTCAGCGGGGTACTGATGACCCGGTCTGAGTGGTCAGCGGGGTACTGACGACCCGGTCTGAGTGGTCAGCGGGTGTACTGACGACCCGGTCTGAGTGGTCAGCGGGGTACTGATGACCCGGTCTGAGTGGTCAGCGGGGTACTGATGACCCGGTCTGAGTGGTCAGCGGGGTACTGATGACCCGGTCTGAGTGGTCAGCGGGGTACTGACGACCCGGTCTGAGTGGTCAGCGGGGTACTGATGACCCGGTCTGAGTGGTCAGCGGGGTACTGATGACCCGGTCTGAGTGGTCAGCGGGGTACTGATGACCCGGTCTGAGTGGTCAGCGGGGTACTGATGACCCGGTCTGAGTGGTCAGCGGGGTACTGATGACCCGGTCTGAGTGGTCAGCGGGGTACTGATGACCCGGTCTGAGTGGTCAGCGGGGTACTGATGACCCGGTCTGAGTGGTCAGCGGGGTACTGATGACCCGGTCTGAGTGGTCAGCGGGGTACTGATGACCCGGTCTGAGTGGTCAGCGGGGTACTGATGACCCGGTCTGAGTGGTCAGCGGGGTATTGATGACCCGGTCTGAGTGGTCAGCGGGGTACTGATGACCCGGTCTGAGTGGTCAGCGGGGTACTGATGACCCGGTCTGAGTGGTCAGCGGGGTACTGATGACCCGGTCTGAGTGGTCAGCGGGGTGCTGATGACCCGGTCTGAGTGGTCAGCGGGGTACTGATGACCCGGTCTGAGTGGTCAGCGGGGTACTGATGACCCGGTCTGAGTGGTCAGCGGGGTACTGACGACCCGGTCTGAGTGGTCAGCGGGGTACTGATGACCCGGTCTGAGTGGTCAGCGGGGTACTGACGACCCGGTCTGAGTGGTCAGCGGGGTACTGATGACCCGGTCTGAGTGGTCAGCGGGGTACTGATGACCCGGTCTGATTGGTCAGCGGGGTACTGATGACCCGGTCTGAGTGGTCAGCGGGGTACTGATGACCCGGTCTGAGTGGTCAGCGGGGTACTGATGACCCGGTCTGAGTGGTCAGCGGGGTACTGATGACCCGGTCTGAGTGGTCAGCGGGGTACTGATGACCCGGTCTGAGTGGTCATTGGGGTACTGATGACCCGGTCTGAGTGGTCAGCGGGGTACTGATGACCCGGCCTGAGTGGTCAGCGGGGTACTGATGACCCGGTCTGAGTGGTCAGCGGGGTACTGATGACCCGGTCTGAGTGGTCAGCGGGGTACTGATGACCCGGTCTGAGTGGTCAGCGGGGTACTGATGACCCGGTCTGAGTGGTCAGCGGGGTACTGATGACCCGGTCTGAGTGGTCAGCGGGGTACTGATGACCCGGTTTGAGTGGTCAGCGGGGTACTGATGACCCGGTCTGAGTGGTCAGCGGGGTACTGACGACCCGGTCTGAGTGGTCAGCGGGGTACTGACGACCCGGTCTGAGCGGTCAGCGGGGTACTGATGACCCGGTCTGAGTGGTCAGCGGGGTACTGATGACCCGGTCTGAGTGGTCAGCGGGGTACTGATGACCCGGTCTGAGTGGTCAGCGGGGTACTGATGACCCGGTCTGAGTGGTCAGCGGGGTACTGATGACCCGGTCTGAGTGGTCAGCGGGGTACTGATGACCCGGTCTGAGTGGTCAGCGGGGTACTGATGACCCGGTCTGAGTGGTCAGCGGGGTACTGATGACCCGGTCTGAGTGGTCAGCGGGTGTACTGATGACCCGGTCTGAGTGGTCAGCGGGGTACTGATGACCCGGTCTGAGTGGTCAGCGGGGTACTGATGACCCGGTCTGAGTGGTCAGCGGGGTACTGATGACCCGGTCTGAGTGGTCAGCGGGGTACTGATGACCCGGTCTGAGTGGTCAGCGGGGTACTGATGACCCGGTCTGAGTGGTCAGCGGGGTACTGATGACCCGGTCTGAGTGGTCAGCGGGGTACTGATGACCCGGTCTGAGTGGTCAGCGGGGTACTGATGACCCGGTCTGAGTGGTCAGCGGGGTACTGATGACCCGGTCTGAGTGGTCAGCGGGGTACTGATGACCCGGTCTGAGTGGTCAGCGGGGTACTGATGACCCGGTCTGAGTGGTCAGCGGGGTACTGATGACCCGGTCTGAGTGGTCAGCGGGGTACTGATGACCCGGTCTGAGTGGTCAGCGGGGTACTGATGACCCGGTCTGAGTGGTCAGCGGGGTACTGATGACCCGGTCTGAGTGGTCAGCGGGGTACTGATGACCCGGTCTGAGTGGTCAGCGGGGTACTGATGACCCGGTCTGAGTGGTCAGCGGGGTACTGATGACCCGGTCTGGCCCAGCCCGAGTGGTCAGCGGGGTACAGATGACCCGGTCTGAGTGGTCAGCGGGGTACTGATGACCCGGTCTGAGTGGTCAGCGGGGTACTGATGACCCGGTCTGAGTGCACTGTGGTGCTGATTGCCTCGGCCCGACTCCGGCCCCGGTCGTGTGGCGAACGCAGTGTCAGTGTCAGTAGTGTCGCCTGCGCGTATCTGGCCAGCGCCCGTCCCGCCTCCGGCGCACTCCCGCCGGGATCGTCCTCTCGGCCGCCCAGAGTGGACCGCAGGCATCACTTCAGGTGGCCGCGCTATCTGGCGGCGTCGGGCCACGGCCACCACTGCCCGGGTCCGGCTCCTCCTGACTGGCAGACGGAGCGTCGAGTCCCAAAGAGGCCCCCGCCCCCTGCCGCCCCCGCCCCCGCCCCGTGACTAACCGACGTCTGGACCGGAACCTGCCGACTGAAGGCCAGGTGGGGGATGTTTGCTCGGCTTGTGGCTTCATTTGGCGCCGCGGTGCCACTCGGGCCAGCTCACAAAGGCAGGCCGCCGACTCTGATAGCAGCCTAACGGCGGCTGCGAGTGCGGCGGCGCGGCGGCGGCGGGGGCGGGGGCCTGGCGGCGGCGGCGGCGGCGGCGGCGGCGGTGGCGGTGTTGCAGCGGGCTGCGCGTTGAATGTTGACGGTCGGGGAGGTGGGGCGGATATCGGAGGGTAACGCGGCCGTCTGCGAGACTGCGACAGCCCGCTGACGGCGGCGGCAGCTCGTCACGTCCTGGTCAGGTCAACTGATGGCTGCGGCAGCTCGGGGCAGCCCGGTGAAGTCATCTGACTTGTTCCGCAGCGCCGACGGACGGCTGCGCTGTGGTGCGAGGAGCGAAGATCCGCGTTGACTACCTGATGCGTGACTGATGACGCTGACTGACCCCCGTCTGACCCTGTATGGCCCTTCTGGCCCCCGTCTGACCCCGTCTGACCCTGTCTGACCCCTTCTGGCCCCCGTCTGACCCTGTATGACCCTTTCTGGCCCCGTCTGACCCTGTCTGACCCTTTCTGGCCCCTGTCTGACCCTATCTGACCCTGTCTGACCCTGTCTGACCCTGTCTGACCCTGTCGGAACCCTTTTGGCCCCCGTCTGACCCCGTCTGACCCTGTCTGACCCCTTCTGGCCCCCGTCTGACCCTGTATGACCCTTTCTGGCCCCGTCTGACCCTGTCTGACCCTTTCTGGCCCCTGTCTGACCCTGTCTGACCCTGTCGGAACCCTTTTGGCCCCCGTCTGACCCTGTATGACCCATTCTGGACCCTGTATGATCCCGTCTGGCCCCCGTCTGGCCCCCGTCTGAACCCCGTCTGACTCTGTATGACCGTCTGATCCTGTATGACCCCTTCTGGTCCCCGTCTGACCCTGTATGACCCCTTCTGGTCCCCGTCTGACCTTGTATGACCCCGTCTGACCCCTTCTGGCCCCCGTCTGACCCTGTATGACCCCGTCTGACACCCGTCTGACCCTATATGATTCATTCTGCCCCTTCTGGCCTCGTCTGACCCTGTCTGACCCCCATCTGACCCTGTACGACCCCTGCTGACCCTCCTATGGCCCCGTCTGACCCCTTCTGGCCCTGTATGATCCCTTCTGGCCCCCGTCTGACCCTGTATGACCCCTTATGGCCCCCGTTTGACCCTGTATGGCTCCGTCTGGCCCCGTCTGACCCTGTGTGACCCCGAATGGCCGCATCTTACCCAGTTTGATCCCATCTGTTCACGTCTGACCCCACCTGACCCTGTCTCATCCCCAATCTCTGACCCCATCTGACCCCCATCTGACCCCCATCTGACCCCCATCTGACCCCCTTCTGACCCCCATCTGACCCCCTTCTGACTCCGTCTGACCCTGTCTGACTCCGTTTGACCCCATCTGACTCGTCTGGTCCCACCTAACCCCGTTTGATGCCGTCTGACCTCGTCTGACATCTGACTCATGTGTGTTTGACCCGTCTCTCCCCCGTCTGACCCCCATCTTACCCCCATCTTACCCCGTCTGACCCCGTCTGACCCCGTCTGACCCCGTCTGACCCCGTCTGACCCCGTCTGACCCGTCTCTCCCCCATCTGTCCCCGTCTGACCCGGTCTGACCTCCTCCGTCTCACACACAGCTCGGACACGGACGCGGAGCTGGAGCTGATTCAGCGGCTGTGTCGCGCCGCCGGAGCCGCCGACGCTGTCATCTGTAACCACTTCGCTCTGGGCGGCGCCGGCGCGCGCCAGCTGGCCGAGGCAGTGGAGGCCGCCTGCCAGCAGCCCAGCAGCTTCAGGTGGGAACGCACGGCACGGGTGAACTGCCAGACAGCTGGAGATATGCGGACGGCAGGAGAGGGTGCTGGACAGCTGTAGATGTAGGGACGGCAGGAGAGGGTGCTGGACAGCTGTAGATGTAGGGACGGCAGGAGAGGCCGCTGGACAGCTGTAGATGTAGGGACGGCAGGAGAGGGTGCTGGACAGCTGTAGATGTGCGGACTGCAGGAGAGGGTGCTGGACAGCTGTAGATGTGCGGACGGCAGGAGAGGGTGCTGGACAGCTGTAGATATAGGGACGGCAGGAGAGGGTGCTGGACAGCTGTAGATGTACGGACGGCAGGAGAGGGTGCTGGACAGCTGTAGATGTAGGGACGGCAGGAGAGGCCGCTGGACAGCTGTAGATGTAGGGACGGCAGGAGAGGGTGCTGGACAGCTGTAGATGTGCGGACTGCAGGAGAGGGTGCTGGACAGCTGTAAATGTGCGGACGGCAGGAGAGGGTGCTGGACAGCTGTAGATGTAGGGACGGCAGGAGAGGGTGCTGGACAGCTGTAGATGTAGGGACGGCAGGAGAGGCCGCTGGACAGCTGTAGATGTAGGGACGGCAGGAGAGGGTGTTGGACAGCTGTAAATGTGCGGACGGCAGGAGAGGGTGCTGGACAGCTGTAGATGTAGGGACGGCAGGAGAGGGTGCTGGACAGCTGTAGATGTACGGACGGCAGGAGAGGGTGCTGGACAGCTGTAGATATAGGGACGGCAGGAGAGGCCGCTGGACAGCTGTAGATGTAGGGACGGCAGGAGAGGGTGCTGGACAGCTGTAGATGTAGGGACGGCAGGAGAGGGTGCTGGACAGCTGTAGATGTAGGGACGGCAGGAGAGGGTGTTGGACAGCTGTAAATGTGCGGACGGCAGGAGAGGGTGCTGGACAGCTGTAGATGTAGGGACGGCAGGAGAGGGTGCTGGACAGCTGTAGATGTACGGACGGCAGGAGAGGGTGCTGGACAGCTGTAGATATAGGGACGGCAGGAGAGGCCGCTGGACAGCTGTAGATGTAGGGACGGCAGGAGAGGGTGCTGGACAGCTGTAGATGTAGGGACGGCAGGAGAGGGTGCTGGACAGCTGTAGATGTAGGGACGGCAGGAGAGGGTGCTGGACAGCTGTAGATGTACGGACGGCAGGAGAGGGTGCTGGACAACTGTAGATGTAGGGACGGCAGGAGAGGGTGCTGGACAGCTGTAGATGTGCGGACGGCAGGAGAGGGTGCTGGACAGCTGTAGATGTGCGGACGGCAGGAGAGGGTGCTGGACAGCTGTAGATGTGCGGACGGCAGAAGAGGGTGCTGGACAACTGTAGATGTAGGGACGGCAGGAGAGGCCGCTGGACAGCTGTAGATGTAGGGACGGCAGGAGAGGGTGCTGGACAGCTGTAGATGTAGGGACGGCAGGAGAGGGTGTTGGACAGCTGTAAATGTGCGGACGGCAGGAGAGAGTGCTGGACAGCTGTAGATGTAGGGACGGCAGGAGAGGGTGCTGGACAGCTGTAGATGTAGGGACGGCAGGAGAGGGTGCTGGACAGCTGTAGATGTAGGGACGGCAGGAGAGGGTGCTGGACAGCTGTAGATGTAGGGACGGCAGGAGAGGGTGCTGGACAGCTGTAGATGTAGGGACGGCAGGAGAGGCCGCTGGACAGCTGTAGATGTAGGGACGGCAGGAGAGGCCGCTGGACAGCTGTAGATGTAGGGACGACAGGAGAGGCCGCTGGACAGCTGTAGATGTAGGGACGGCAGGAGAGGGTGCTGGACAGCTGTAGATGTAGGGACGGCAGGAGAGGCCGCTGGACAGCTGTAGATGTGCGGACGGCAGGAGAGGGTGCTGGACAGCTGTAGATGTAGGGACGGCAGGAGAGGGTGCTGGACAGCTGTAGATGTAGGGACGGCAGGAGAGGCCGCTGGACAGCTGTAGATGTAGGGACGGCAGGAGAGGGTGCTGGACAGCTGTAGATATAGGGACGGCAGGAGAGGGTGCTGGACAGCTGTAGATGTGCGGACGGCAGGAGAGGGTGCTGGACAGCTGTAGATGTAGGGACGGCAGGAGAGGGTGCTGGACAGCTGTAGATGTAGGGACGGCAGGAGAGGCCGCTGGACAGCTGTAGATGTAGGGACGGCAGGAGAGGGTGCTGGACAGCTGTAGATATAGGGACGGCAGGAGAGGGTGCTGGACAGCTGTAGATGTGCGGACGGCAGGAGAGGGTGCTGGACAGCTGTAGATGTAGGGACGGCAGGAGAGGCCGCTGGACAGCTGTAGATGTACGGACGGCAGGAGAGGCCGCTGGACAGCTGTAGATGTAGGGACGGCAGGAGAGGCCGCTGGACAGCTGTAGATGTAGGGACGGCACGGCCGGGCTGGCGGACAGCTGTAGATGTAGGGACGGCAGGAGAGGCCGCTGGACAGCTGTAGATGTAGGGACGGCACGGCCGGGCTGGCGGACGGTCGTAGATGTAGGGACGGCACGGCCGGGCTGGCGGACGGTCGTATATGCACGGTCGGTTAGTTTTGCTAGTTACTTGGCCAGTTTTTGTACGGGTTGCCGGACAGTTGCTTTAGATGGGTGCGGGGGGGTCTGCCGAGACGAGCAGCTGACATGGGTCTAATATATGTAATCGTTTTTCCAGCTGGCAGTCATTCGATTTTATGTGTTGTATTCGATTTCTTAACAGGGACCCAAAAATAGGACATGGGAAATGTCAACAAGGCGGATAAAGCTATCTTTAAAGTGTATGAGGTCGTCATCCTGATGCGCGTTGCCTCTGGGCCGGCGGTGACCGGCCGGCCAATGCCGCGGGCCCGTGGACGCGACATGTCATCGGGCGGTTGTACGGCTCGTGGACGCGTCATGTCATCGGGCGGTTGTACGGCTCGTGGACGCGTCATGTCATCGGGCGGTTGTACGGCTCGTGGACGCGTCATGTCATCAGGCGGTTGTACGGCTCGTGGACGCGTCATGTGTTCGGGCGGTTGTACGGTTTGGAGGTATCAAACACCACGGTTTGGAAGTACCACGGGCCTACCGACCGCCCTTCAGGCAAAACAGCCAAGACAATATTACCCTGTGCATTTCCCTGCCCTGTTAGGCGCCCCAGCTGACGCAGCCCCAGAAGTTGACGCTGTCTCGCCGTTGTCACCGCTGACTTATAGCGTTTAGCGTTAGTTGCCAGGTAGTTCTGCCCACATGGACCACGATCGACTGACTCTGTACTGTTTGACTCTGTAGCGACTTGTACGACCTGACTCCGCCCACATGGACCACGATCGACTGACTGTACTGTTTGACTCTGTAGCTACTTGTACGACCTGACTCCGCCCACATGGACCACGATCGACTGACTCTGTACTGTTTGGCTCTGCTGTTAGGTACTTGTAGGACCTGACTCCGCCCACATGGACCACGATCGACTGACTCTGTACTGTTTGGCTCTGCTGTTAGGTACTTGTAGGACCTGACTCCGCCCACATGGACCACGATCGACCGACTCTGTACTGTTTGACTCTGTACTGTTTGACTCTGTAGCTACTTGTACGACCTGACTCCGCCCACATGGACCACGATCGACTGACTCTGTACTGTTTGGCTCTGCTGTTAGGTACTTGTAGGACCTGACTCCGCCCACATGGGCCACGATCGACCGACTCTGTACTGTTTGACTCTGTACTGTTTGACTCTGTAGCTACTTGTACGACCTGACTCCGCCCACATGGACCACGATCGACTGACTCTGTACTGTTTGGCTCTGCTGTTAGGTACTTGTAGGACCTGACTCCGCCCACATGGACCACGATCGACTGACTCTGTACTGTTTGACTCTGTACTGTTTGACTCTGTACTGTTTGACTCTGTACTGTTTGACTCTGTAGCTACTTGTACGACCTGACTCCGCCCACATGGACCACGATCGACTGACTGTACTGTTTGGCTCTGCTGTTAGGTACTTGTAGGACCTGACTCCGCCCACATGGACCACGATCGACTGACCCTGTACTGTTTGACTCTGTAGCTACTTGTACGACCTGACTCCGCCCACATGGACCACGATCGACTGACGCTGTACTGTTTGACTCTGTAGCTACTTGTACGACCTGACTCCGCCCACATGGACCACGATCGACTGACTCTGTACTGTTTGACTCTGTAGCTACTTGTACGACCTGACTCCGCCCACATGGACCACGATCGACTGACTCTGTACTGTTTGGCTCTGTAGCTACTTGTACGACTTGACTCCGCCCACATGGACCACGATCGACTGACTGTACTGCTTGGCTCTGTACTGTTTGACTCTGTACTGTTTGACTCTGTACTGTTTGACTCTGTACTGTTTGACTCTGTACTGTTTGACTCTGTACTGTTTGACTCTGTACTGTTTGACTCTGTAGCTACTTGTACGACCTGACTCCGCCCACATGGACCACGATCGACTGACTCTGTACTGTTTGACTCTGTAGCTACTTGTACGACCTGACTCCGCCCACATGGACCACGATCGACTGACTCTGTACTGTTTGGCTCTGCTGTTAGGTACTTGTAGGACCTGACTCCGCCCACATGGACCACAATCGACTGACTGTACTGTTTGGCTCTGTAAGTACTTGTACGACCTGACTCCGCCCACATGGACCAAGATCGACTGACTGTACTGTTTGGCTCTGTAGGTACTTGTACGACCTGACTCCGCCCACATGGACCACGATCGACTGACTCTGTACTGTTTGGCTCTGTAGGTACTTGTACGACCTGACTCCGCCCACATGGACCACGATCGACTGACTGTACTGTTTGGCTCTGCTGGTAGGTACTTGTAGGACCTGACTCCGCCCACATGGACCACGATCGACTGACTCTGTACTGTTTGGCTCTGCTGGTAGGTACTTTTACGACCTGACTCCGCCCACATGGACCACGATCGACTGACTCTGTACTGTTTGGCTCTGTAGGTACTTGTACGACCTGACTCCGCCCACATGGACCACGATCGACTGACTCTGTACTGTTTGGCTCTGTAGGTACTTGTACGACCTGACTCCGCCCACATGGACCACGATCGACTGACTCTGTACTGTTTGGCTCTGCTGGTAGGTACTTGTAGGACCTGACTCCGCCCACATGGACCACGATCGACTGACTGTACTGTTTGGCTCTGCTGGTAGGTACTTGTAGGACCTGACTCCGCCCACATGGACCACGATCGACTGACTCTGTTGTACTGTTTGACTCTGTAGGTACTTGTAGGACCTGACTCCGCCCACATGGACCACGATCGACTGACTCTGTACTGTTTGACTCTGTACTGTTTGACTCTGTACTGTTTGACTCTGTATGTACTTGTTTGACCTGACTCCGCCCACATGGACCACGATCGGCTGACTCTGTACTGTTTGACTCTGTAGGTACTTGTACGACCTGACTCCGCCCACATGGACCACGATCGACTGACCCTGTACTGTTTGACTCTGTAGGTACTTGTACGACCTGACTCCGCCCACATGGACCACGATCGACTGACCCTGTACTGTTTGACTCTGTAGGTACTTGTACGACCTGACTCCGCTCACATGGACCACGATCGACTGACTCTGTACTGTTTTGCTCTGTAGGTACTTGTAGGACCTGACTCCGCCCACATGGACCACGATCGACTGACCCTGTACTGTTTGGCTCTGTAGGTACTTGTAGGACCCGACTCCGCCCACATGGACCACGATCGACTGACTCTGTACTGTTTCACTCTGTAGCTACTTGTACGACCTGACTCCGCCCACATGGACCACGATCGACTGACTCTGTACTGTTTGACTCTGTGCTGTTTGACTCTGTACTGTTTGACTCTGTACTGTTTGACTCTGTAGTTACTTGTACGACCTGACTCCGCCCACATGGACCACGATCGACTGACTCTGTACTGTTTGACTCTGTAGCTACTTGTACGACCTGACTCCGCCCACATGGACCACGATCGACTGACTCTGTACTGTTTGACTCTGTAGCTACTTGTACGACCTGACTCCGCCCACATGGACCACGATCGACTGACTCTGTACTGTTTGACTCTGTGCTGTTTGACTCTGTACTGTTTGACTCTGTAGCTACTTGTACGACCTGACTCCGCCCACATGGACCACGATCGACTGACTCTGTACTGTTTGACTCTGTAGCTACTTGTACGACCTGACTCCGCCCACATGGACCACGATCGACTGACTCTGTACTGTTTGACTCTGTAGCTACTTGTACGACCTGACTCCGCCCACATGGACCACGATCGACTGACTGTACTGTTTGGCTCTGTAGGTACTTGTACGACCTGACTCCGCCCACATGGACCACGATCGACTGACTCTGTACTGTTTGGCTCTGCTGTTAGGTACTTGTAGGACCTGACTCCGCCCACATGGACCACAATCGACTGACTGTACTGTTTGGCTCTGTAGGTACTTGTACGACCTGACTCCGCCCACATGGACCAAGATCGACTGACTGTACTGTTTGGCTCTGTAGGTACTTGTACGACCTGACTCCGCCCACATGGACCACGATCGACTGACTCTGTACTGTTTGGCTCTGTAGGTACTTGTACGACCTGACTCCGCCCACATGGACCACGATCGACTGACTCTGTACTGTTTGGCTCTGCTGGTAGGTATTTGTAGGACCTGACTCCGCCCACATGGACCACGATCGACTGACTGTACTGTTTGGCTCTGCTGGTAGGTACTTGTAGGACCTGACTCCGCCCACATGGGCCACGATCGACTGACTCTGTTCTGTTTGGCTCTGCTGGTAGGTACTTGTAGGACCTGACTCCGCCCACATGGACCACGATCGACTGACTCTGTTGTACTGTTTGACTCTGTAGGTACTTGTAGGACCTGACTCCGCCCACATGGACCACGATCGACTGACTCTGTACTGTTTGACTCTGTAGGTACTTGTACGACCTGACTCCGCCCACATGGACCACGATCGACTGACTCTGTACTGTTTGACTCTGTAGGTACTTGTACGACCTGACTCCGCCCACATGGACCACGATCGACTGACTCTGTACTGTTTGACTCTGTACTGTTTGACTCTGTATGTACTTGTTTGACCTGACTCCGCCCACATGGACCACGATCGGCTGACTCTGTACTGTTTGACTCTGTAGGTACTTGTACGACCTGACTCCGCCCACATGGACCACGATCGACTGACCCTGTACTGTTTGACTCTGTAGGTACTTGTACGACCTGACTCCGCCCACATGGACCACGATCGACTGACCCTGTACTGTTTGACTCTGTAGGTACTTGTACGACCTGACTCCGCCCACATGGACCACGATCGACTGACTCTGTACTGTTTGACTCTGTACTGTTTGACTGTGTAGGTACTTGTACGACCTGACTCCGCCCACATGGACCACGATCGACTGACTCTGTACTGTTTGACTCTGTAGGTACTGACTCTGTACTGTTTGGCTCTGTATGTACTGACTCTGTACTGTTTGACTGTAGGTACTTGTACGACCTGACTCCGCCCACATGGACCACGATCGACTGACTCTGTACTGTTTGACTCTGCTGTTAGGTACTTGTAGGACCTGACGCCGCCCACATGGACCACGATCGACTGATTCTTTACTGTTTGACTCTGCTGGTAGGTACTTGTACGACCTGACTCCGCCCACATGGACCACGATCGACTGACTGTACTGTTTGGCTCTGCTGGTAGGTACTTGTAGGACCTGACTCCGCCCACATGGACCACGATCGACTGACTCTGTACTGTTTGGCTCTGCTGGTAGGTACTTGTACGACCTGACTCCGTCCACATGGACCACGATCGACTGACTCTGTACTGTTTGGCTCTGCTGGTAGGTACTTGTAAGACCTGACTCCGCCCACATGGACCACGATCGACTGACTCTGTACTGTTTGGCTCTGCTGGTAGGTACTTGTAGGACCTGACTCCGCCCACATGGACCACGATCGACTGACTCTGTACTGTTTGACTCTGTACTGTTTGACTCTGTATGTACTTGTTTGACCTGACTCCGCCCACATGGACCACGATCGGCTGACTCTGTACTGTTTGGCTCTGTAGGTACTTGTACGACCTGACTCCGCCCACATGGACCACGATCGACTGACCCTGTACTGTTTGGCTATGTAGGTACTTGTAGGACCTGACTCCGCCCACATGGACCACGATCGACTGACTCTGTACTGTTTGACTCTGTAGGTATTTGTTGGACCTGACTCCGCCCACATGGACCACGATCGACTGACCCTGTACTGTTTGACTCTGTAGGTACCTGTACGACCTGACTCCGCCCACATGGACCACGATCGACTGACCCTGTACTGTTTGACTCTGTAGGTACTTGTTGGACCTGACTCCGCCCACATGGACCACGATCGACTGACTCTGTACTGTTTGACTCTGTAGGTACTTGTTGGACCTGACTCCGCCCACATGGACCACGATCGACTGACCCTGTACTGTTTGACTCTGTAGGTACCTGTACGACCTGACTCCGCCCACATGGACCACGATCGACTGACCCTGTACTGTTTGACTCTGTAGGTACTTGTTGGACCTGACTCCGCCCACATGGACCACGATCGACTGACTCTGTACTGTTTGACTCTGTAGGTACTTGTAGGACCCGACTCCGCCCACATGGACCACGATCGACTGACTCTGTACTGTTTGACTCTGTAGGTACTTGTTGGACCTGACTCCGCCCACATGGACCACGATCGACTGACCCTGTACTGTTTGACTCTGTAGGTACCTGTACGACCTGACTCAGCCCACATGGACCACGATCGACTGACTCTGTACTGTTTGACTCTGTAGGTATTTGTTGGACCTGACTCCGCCCACATGGACCACGATCGACTGACCCTGTACTGTTTGACTCTGTAGGTACTTGTTGGACCTGACTCCGCCCACATGGACCACGATCGACTGACTCTGTACTGTTTGACTGTAGGTACTTGTTGGACCTGACTCCGCCCACATGGACCACGATCGACTGACCCTGTACTGTTTGACTCTGTAGGTACTTGTACGACCTGACTCCGCCCACATGGACCACGATCGACTGACCCTGTACTGTTTGACTCTGTAGGTACCTGTACGACCTGACTCCGCCCACATGGACCACGATCGACTGACCCTGTACTGTTTGACTCTGTAGGTACTTGTACGACCTGACTCCGCCCACATGGACCACGATCGACTGACTCTGTACTGTTTGACTCTGTAGCTACTTGTACGACCTGACTCCGCTCACATGGACCACGATCGACTGACTCTGTACTGTTTGACTCTGTACTGTTTGACTCTGTAGCTACTTGTACGACCTGACTCCGCCCACATGGACCACGATCGACTGACTCTGTACTGTTTGACTCTGTAGCTACTTGTACGACCTGACTCCGCCCACATGGACCACGATCGACTGACTCTGTACTGTTTGACTCTGTAGCTACTTGTACGACCTGACTCCGCCCACATGGACCACGATCGACTGACTGTACTGTTTGGCTCTGTAGGTACTTGTACGACCTGACTCCGCCCACATGGACCACGATCGACTGACTCTGTACTGTTTGGCTCTGCTGTTAGGTACTTGTAGGACCTGACTCCGCCCACATGGACCACAATCGACTGACTGTACTGTTTGGCTCTGTAGGTACTTGTACGACCTGACTCCGCCCACATGGACCAAGATCGACTGACTGTACTGTTTGGCTCTGTAGGTACTTGTACGACCTGACTCCGCCCACATGGACCACGATCGACTGACTCTGTACTGTTTGGCTCTGTAGGTACTTGTACGACCTGACTCCGCCCACATGGACCACGATCGATTGACTGTACTGTTTGGCTCTGCTGGTAGGTACTTGTAGGACCTGACTCCGCCTACATGGACCACGATCGACTGACTCTGTACTGTTTGGCTCTGCTGGTAGGTACTTGTCCGACCTGACTCCGCCCACATGGACCACGATCGACTGACTCTGTACTGTTTGGCTCTGTAGGTACTTGTACGACCTGACTCCGCCCACATGGACCACGATCGACTGACTCTGTACTGTTTGGCTCTGTAGGTACTTGTACGACCTGACTCCGCCCACATGGACCACGATCGACTGACTCTGTACTGTTTGGCTCTGCTGGTAGGTATTTGTAGGACCTGACTCCGCCCACATGGACCACGATCGACTGACTGTACTGTTTGGCTCTGCTGGTAGGTACTTGTAGGACCTGACTCCGCCCACATGGACCACGATCGACTGACTCTGTTCTGTTTGGCTCTGCTGGTAGGTACTTGTAGGACCTGACTCCGCCCACATGGACCACGATCGACTGACTCTGTTGTACTGTTTGACTCTGTAGGTACTTGTAGGACCTGACTCCGCCCACATGGACCACGATCGACTGACTCTGTACTGTTTGACTCTGTAGGTACTTGTACGACCTGACTCCGCCCACATGGACCACGATCGACTGACTCTGTACTGTTTGACTCTGTACTGTTTGACTCTGTATGTACTTGTTTGACCTGACTCCGCCCACATGGACCACGATCGGCTGACTCTGTACTGTTTGACTCTGTAGGTACTTGTACGACCTGACTCCGCCCACATGGACCACGATCGACTGACCCTGTACTGTTTGACTCTGTAGGTACTTGTACGACCTGACTCCGCCCACATGGACCACGATCGACTGACCCTGTACTGTTTGACTCTGTAGGTACTTGTACGACCTGACTCCGCCCACATGGACCACGATCGACTGACTCTGTACTGTTTGACTCTGTACTGTTTGACTGTGTAGGTACTTGTACGACCTGACTCCGCCCACATGGACCACGATCGACTGACTCTGTACTGTTTGATTCTGTAGGTACTGACTCTGTACTGTTTGGCTCTGTATGTACTGACTCTGTACTGTTTGACTGTAGGTACTTGTACGACCTGACTCCGCCCACATGGACCACGATCGACTGACTCTGTACTGTTTGACTCTGCTGTTAGGTACTTGTAGGACCTGACTCCGCCCACATGGACCACGATCGACTGATTCTGTACTGTTTGACTCTGCTGGTAGGTACTTGTACGACCTGACTCCGCCCACATGGACCACGATCGACTGACTGTACTGTTTGGCTCTGCTGGTAGGTACTTGTAGGACCTGACTCCGCCCACATGGACCACGATCGACTGACTCTGTACTGTTTGGCTCTGCTGGTAGGTACTTGTACGACCTGACTCCGTCCACATGGACCACGATCGACTGACTCTGTACTGTTTGGCTCTGCTGGTAGGTACTTGTAAGACCTGACTCCGCCCACATGGACCACGATCGACTGACTCTGTACTGTTTGGCTCTGCTGGTAGGTACTTGTAGGACCTGACTCCGCCCACATGGACCACGATCGACTGACTCTGTACTGTTTGACTCTGTACTGTTTGACTCTGTATGTACTTGTTTGACCTGACTCCGCCCACATGGACCACGATCGGCTGACTCTGTACTGTTTGGCTCTGTAGGTACTTGTACGACCTGACTCCGCCCACATGGACCACGATCGACTGACCCTGTACTGTTTGACTCTGTAGGTACTTGTACGACCTGACTCCGCCCACATGGACCACGATCGACTGACCCTGTACTGTTTGACTCTGTAGGTACTTGTACGACCTGACTCCGCCCACATGGACCACGATCGACTGACCCTGTACTGTTTGACTCTGTAGGTACTTGTACGACCTGACTCCGCCCACATGGACCACGATCGACTGACTCTGTACTGTTTGACTCTGTAGGTACTTGTTGGACCTGACTCCGCCCACATGGACCACGATCGACTGACCCTGTACTGTTTGGCTATGTAGGTACTTGTAGGACCTGACTCCGCCCACATGGACCACGATCGACTGACTCTGTACTGTTTGGCTCTGTAGGTACCTGTACGACCTGACTCCGCCCACATGGACCACGATCGACTGACCCTGTACTGTTTGACTCTGTAGGTACTTGTTGGACCTGACTCCGCCCACATGGACCACGATCGACTGACTCTGTACTGTTTGACTCTGTAGGTACTTGTTGGACCTGACTCCGCCCACATGGACCACGATCGACTGACCCTGTACTGTTTGACTCTGTAGGTACTTGTTGGACCTGACTCCGCCCACATGGACCACGATCGACTGACTCTGTACTGTTTGACTCTGTAGGTACTTGTTGGACCTGACTCCGCCCACATGGACCACGATCGACTGACCCTGTACTGTTTGACTCTGTAGGTACTTGTACGACCTGACTCCGCCCACATGGACCACGATCGACTGACCCTGTACTGTTTGACTCTGTGCTGTTTGACCCTGTACTGTTTGACTCTGTAGGTACTTGTACGACCTGACTCCGCCCACATGGACCACGATCGACTGACCCTGTACTGTTTGACTCTGTGCTGTTTGACCCTGTACTGTTTGACTCTGTAGGTACTTGTACGACCTGACTCCGCCCACATGGACCACGATCGACTGACTCTGTACTGTTTGACTCTGTAGCTACTTGTACGACCTGACTCCGCTCACATGGACCACGATCGACTGACTCTGTACTGTTTGACTCTGTACTGTTTGACTCTGTACTGTTTGACTCTGTAGGTACTTGTACGACCTGACTCCGCCCACATGGACCACGATCGACTGACTCTGTACTGTTTGACTCTGTACTGTTTGACGCTGTACTGTTTGACTCTGTAGGTACTTGTTGGACCTGACTCTGCCCACATGGACCACGATCGACTGGCCCTGTACTGTTTGACTCTGTAGGTACCTGTACGACCTGACTCTGCCGATCGTGGATAAGATCCGTATCATCGCGCGGGAGATATATGGAGCTGATGATGTCGAGCTGTCTGAGGAGGCTGCCGCCCAGGTGGAGCGGTACACCAGACAGGTACGGTGTACAGGTACAGCAGACAGGTACATCCGACAGGTACACCAAGACAGGTACACCCGACAGACAGGTACACCAGACAGGTACGGCGGCTGGGGCAGGTACACGATACCTTGTTGGTTACGGTACATAGAACACAGTCAAGGACAGTTTGTCGTACCTCAGCCGAGTGTGGTGCACTGTCCCTCAGTTAGTTATGGCATGCCAATCAGGTGTAATATACGTCATCCCACTCAGGTATGGTACTTTGTATACTGCCTTGTCACCGATAAAGTAAGTATGGATAGGTAACTCCGCCCACTTTATATTGTTATCCGCGACCACGCGCAGCCGCTGCCGTTTCCCGTACTACAAAAAGGGGCATTCCACGACATTTCGACAAGTCGAAATAACCCTCATCTCTCACTTTTTGTTCAAAATGGGTTTATAGGGTTATCTTGAGTCCTGAATTCAGCTGTGGCAATATTAGCTCGATCTGACCTCAGGTTTTCTAGTTATAGCCTCGGGCATTTTGGCAAGGTCACGCTGCAGAGGTATTTTTGGAGGAATAGTGCATTTGGCGTAACCAAATGTCAAAAAACCTTATATGGCTGAATTCGCAATGAAACGGAGATTCTATTTCTGGGTTTTGTTGCGTGACCTTGAATGACATTGACCCCGTGACCTCGTGACATGTTTTCGTTGACCTCGTATGACCCGGGTACACCTCTGATTTCAATTTTTGACTTTGCAAAATACTCGTCAATGTATTGCCTAATAACCCAACAAATAAAAAAGGTGTTTTTTTTCTCTCTAATTTCCATATTTTCGTCGATATACGTGCGTGTTTTCGGATTACCCCCCCCCCCCCCCCCCCCCCCCCAGGGGAGGGGTAACGGGCGAATATCTGCGAACCTATGGGACAGATTTGGGTGGGGTCTTCGCCATTCGATCCGGAGTGGTCCAAAACAGTGCCATTTTGAGTTTTATCCACTTTGGTTTAATCTAAGTGGACCAAATTGAACCCAAACCGCCAAATATCGTTGCGACGTCATACTCCAAAACTATGGGACCGATTTGGGCGGGGTCTTCACCATTCGATCCGGCGTGGTCTAAGACGGTGCGGTTTTGAGTTTTATTAATTTCGGTCTAATATAAGTGAACCAAATTGGACCAAAACCGCCAAAAGTTGTTGCAGACGTCATACTCCGAGCCTATGGGACCGATTTGGGCGGAGTCTTCACTATTCAATCCGGCGTGGTCTAAACGGTGCCATAATGAGTTTGTATTAATTTTGGTCTAGTCTAAGCGGACCAAATTGGACCAGAACCGCCACAAATCGTTTCCGACATAATGCTCCGAACCTATGGGGCCGATTTGGGCGGGGTGTTCACCATTCGATCCGTGTTGGACCACGCCGCATGGCTGCGCGGTGTTGCTAGTCACTCCGGCAATGTGTATACAAAACAAAAATCGGGTATCTTAGCTGCAATGGTAGCTAAGATATCCGCCCGTTACCCCTCCCCCTTGGGGGTAATTCGAAAACACGCACGCATATTGGCGGAAACTTGTGGAAATTAGAGGAAAAACGCACCTTTTATTTTTTGCGTTGTTAGGCAATATATTGACAAGTATTTTGCGAAGTTAAAAAAATGAAATGCGAGGTGAACCCGGGGTCACACGAGGTCAACGACAAAAAGGTCACAAGGTCACGGTTTCAAGGCATTCAAGGTCACGCAACAAAGCTCATAAATATAATCTCTATTTCATTGCGAATTCAGCCATATAAGTTTTTTATATTTGGTCAAGTCAAATACGTTATTTTGCCCTCCAAAAATACCTCTGCATCGTGACCTTGCCAAAATGCCTGAGGGTATAACTCGAAAACCTGAGGTCAGATTGAGCTAATATTGCCACATCTGAATTCAGGACCCAAGATAACCATATAGACCGATTTTGAACAACGAGTGAGAGATGAGGTTGAAAATTTCGAAGACGAAAATGTCGTAATGTCGTGGAATGCACCAGCTAGGCTGAGACGCTGAGCCGGCCGCCCCGTCGCATGGTTTCTCGTCTTCCGGTGATTGTGGGATAAACCAAATTAAGATTAAATGCATTCGGGAAGCTCTCACAAGCACTTTGACATGTTGGTTCCACCGATGGACATCATGCCTGGTAATGTGTGCCAAATTTAGTTTTTTTAGGTCATTTCCGAAAACAATTTGGCTCTCTTGCTGCCCCGGTTCCATTACGGATTTTAGGGAAATGTCACTTTTTAGTTTTCGCAATTTTGACCAATTAGTGCCGTTTCAGCCCTGCATCTTTTTACGCCGCGCCTCCCCAAACCACTGTGTTCCAGCGCCGGCCGCCAGATGGCACTATGGCACTATCGGATGCAATCTAGGAAATGCTAGAGCTTCTTTCTATCCTTTTGAATCTTCCTTTTAAAACCAACATATTTGAAGCAAAAAATGCTTCGAAACATTGGAAGCCATGGATGATGCTGGTTTTAAGCTGTCCGGGAGCTCCAGCTTTAAGCACAAAGTATTGCGTTCCCGGGTCGACTATTTTTGCAATTTGGTGATAGGAAAACGCTTAAGTTTGGTAGCCGTTATCTCAGCCGAATATGATGATATTGGGCTAATTATGGATGGTTTTAGTATCTATGAACACTCTTTTAATGTCACGCCATATTTATTTTCTATCTTTTGATGCATATAACACCTCGGCAGAGTAATTAATTGATGCATATAAAAAGACCAACTAATTTGACGATGTCAAACTTTTGTCGGCCGTCAAAAATCTGTATATGCTGCACATATTAAGAACACCTTAAAATATGAACCTATAAATGTGAAGAAAATGTTTTAAGAACATATAGATTGGGTAGAGCCGAGTTATGTGCGTTTTTCCTAACCCATATCGCGAGTTTCGGGCTGCGCGCACGTCCCCGGCGACCCCATGCACCCGGTGCTGGGCCGGCGTGGTGGTGCGGAGGGACATATATCGACACATCGTATTATGTGTCGACATCTACCCCCGCCCCCCCCCCCCCCCAGAAACGTGCAAACATCCTACCAGTGATGACGTCATATCCCCCGCACCGCCACACACGGCCCAGTACCGGGGGCATCGGGTCGACCGGGACGTCACGCGCCACCCGAAACGCGCGATATGGGCCAGGAAAACCGCAAAGAACTCTGCTCTCCCCAATCTCTCTCATCTAGATGTTCTTGAAACATTGTATTTACACTTGTAGGATAATGGTTCAAGGTGTTCTGAGTGTGTATAACCTATACAGATTGGTGACGGCCGACAAGAAGTTTAACATCGTCAAATTAATTCCTCTTTTTATATGCATCAATTAATTACTCTGCCGAGGTGTTCTATGCATCAAAAGGTAGATAATAAATATGGCCTGACATTAAAAGAGTGTTCATAGATACTGAAACCATCCATAATTAGCCCAATATCGTCATATGAAGCGACGATGTGTCATGCTATAGAGCAATGTGGAGATTCACTGTCTGTAGTTTTGATTGTGTACTCGATTAAGCGGATTTTACACAGTCTATCGCGTATTTTAATACTCATTTGATCGCGTGTCAGTGTACGTTTATCGAGTGTGGTACTGTGATATGACATGGGCTCATAAAAGCCACTCTGCTGTGGAAGGGCGCCGAATCGTTAATACATACATACATACATACTCGGCTGAGATACCGGCTACCAAACTTAAGCGTTTTCCTATCGCCAAAAGGCAAAAATAGTCGACCCGGCAACGCAATACTTTGTGCTTAAAGCTGGAGTTTCCGGACAGCTTAAAGCCAGCATCATCCATGGTTTCCAATGTTTCGAAGAATTGTTGGCTTCAAATATGTTGGTTTTAAAAGGAAGATTCAAAAGGATAAAGGCTCTAGCATTTCCTAGATTGCATCCGATAGAGCCATCTGGCGGCCGGCGCTGGAACAGTGGTTTGGGGAGGCGCGGCGTAAAAAAGGTGCACGGCTGAAATGGCTCTAATTGGTCAAAATTGAGAAAACTAAAAAGTTACATTTCCTTAGAATCCGTAATGGAACCGGGGCAACAAGAGAGCCAAATTGAATTCGGAAATGACCTTTAAAAAAAGCACTAGACTGCCCATAAATATAGGAACGTCCCGTGGTAGGCCGTTTCCCGTACTACAAAACGACAGCTAGTACCGCTCTGTGGTCGCTAAATCGCGTATGATTCCTATCCCTACTTACTTTATCCATGACCTTGTGTTGTACAGTGTATGCGCCCGGTCACCAGTCCGGTACGGATTGACACCTCGTGCCCGTCATTGTCGGTATGGAATATCGTGCCTGTCATTGTCAACTATGTTACATAGGACCTTTGTCAGGGACGGTATACCGTGCACGGCCGGGAACAACTGTCGTTGTCACATTGAATGGATGACTCTCCACTACCATTTAATCAGCGCAGTGGAAACACGTGTTTGGGATTATCTCTCGTTAGCTGCGACACGTTTGTGTCCATGTAGACTGTTTTATTTCCATGTTGTGCTGCTGCGACCCGCTCATCTGCCTTAGCTGAGCCCTCGATAACGGTCATTGTAACCTGTAAGTCCTGTCCCCCGGTCGATGTGACCTATCCGTACTGCGTCCTCTCCCGGTCGACGTGACCTATCCGTCCTCTCCGGGTCGACGTGACCTATCCGTCCTATCCCGGTCGACGTGACCTATCCGTCCTGCGTCCTCTCCGGGTCGACGTGACCTATCCGTCCTGCGTCCTCTCCCGGTCGACGTGACCTATCCGTCCTCTCCGGGTCGACGTGACCTATCCGTCCTATCCCGGTCGATGTGACCTATCCGTCCTCTCCCGGTCGATGTGACCTATCCGTCCTCTCCCGGTCGATGTGACCTATCCGTCCTCTCCGGATCGACGTGACCTATCCGTCCTGCGTCCTATCCCGGTCGATGTGACCTATCCGTCCTCTCCCGGTCGATGTGACCTATCCGTCCTGCGTCCTCTCCCCGTCGATGTGACCTATCCGTCTTCTCCCGGTCGATGTGACCTATCCGTCCTATCCCGGTCGATGTGACCTATCCGTCCTGCGTCCTCTTCCGGTCGACGTGACCTATCCGTCCTCTCCCGGTCGATGTGACCTATCCGTCCTGCGTCCTCTCCCGGTCGACGTGACCTATCCGTCCTGCGGCCTCTCCCGGTCGATGTGACCTATCCGTCTTCTCCCGGTCGACGTGACCTATCCGTCCTCTCCCGGTCGACGTGACCTATCCGTCCTATCCCGGTCGACGTGACCTATCCGTCCTCTCGCGGTCGACGTGACCTGTCCGTCCTCTCCCGGTCGACGTGACCTGTCCGTCCTCTCCCGGTCGACGTGACCTATCCGTCCTGCGTCCTCTCCCGGTCGACGTGACCTATCCGTCCTCTCCCGGTCGATGTGACCTATTCGTCCTGCGTCCTCTCCCGGTCGACGTGACCTATCCGTCCTCTCCCGGTCGATGTGACCTATCCGTCCTGCGTCCTCTCCCGGTCGATGTGACCTATCCGTCCTCTCCCGGTCGATGTGACCTATCCGTCCTGCGTCCTCTCCCGGTCGACGTGACCTATCCGTCCTCTCCCGGTCGACGTGACCTATCCGTCCTATCCCGGTCGACGTGACCTATCCGTCCTCTCCCGGTCGACGTGACCTATCCGTCCTCTCCCGGTCGACGTGACCTATCCGTCCTGCGTCCTCTCCCGGTCTACGTGACCTATCCGTCCTACGTCCTCTCCCGGTCGATGTGACCTATCCGTCCTCTCCCGGTCGACGTGACCTGTCCGTCCTCTCCCGGTCGATGTGACCTTTCCGTCCTCTCCCGGTCGATGTGACCTATCCGTCCTGCGTCCTCTCCCGGTCGATGTGACCTATCCGTCCTCTCCCGGTCGATGTGACCTATCCGTTCTGCGTCCTCTCCCGGTCGATGTGACCTATCCGTCCTGCGTCCTCTCCCGGTCGACGTGACCTATCCGTCCTCTCCCGGTCGACGTGACCTATCCGTCCTCTCCCGGTCGATGTGACCTGTCCGTCCTCTCCCGGTCGACGTGACCTATCCGTCCTGCGTCCTCTCCCGGTCGACGTGACCTATCCGTCCTCTCCCGGTCGATGTGACCTGTCCGTCCTCTCCCGGTCGACGTGACCTATCCGTCCTGCGTCCTCTCCCGGTCGACGTGACCTATCCGTCCTGCGTCCTCTCCCGGTCGATGTGACCTATCCGTCCTCTCCCGGTCGATGTGACCTATCCGTCCTCTCCCGGTCGACGTGACCTATCCGTCCTCTCCCGGTCGATGTGACCTATCCGTCCTGCGTCCTCTCCCGGTCGACGTGACCTATCCGTCCTCTCCCGGTCGATGTGACCTATCCGTCCTGCGTCCTCTCCCGGTCGACGTGACCTATCCGTCCTCTCCCGGTCGATGTGACCTATCCGTCCTGCGTCCTCTCCCGGTCGACGTGACCTATCCGTCTTCTCCCGGTCGATGTGACCTATCCGTCCTCTCCGGGTCGACGTGACCTATCCGTCCTATCTCGGTCGACGTGACCTATCCGTCCTCTCCCGGTCGATGTGACCTATCCGTCCTCTCCCGGTCGATGTGACCTATCCGTCCTGCGTCCTCTCCCGGTCGATGTGACCTATCCGTCCTCTTCCGGTCGATGTGACCTTTCCGTCCTATCCCGGTCGACGTGACCTATCCGTCCTGCGTCCTCTTCCGGTCGACGTGACCTATCCGTCCTCTCCCGGTCGATGTGACCTATCCGTCCTGCGTCCTCTCCCGGTCGATGTGACCTATCCGTCCTCTCCCGGTCGACGTGACCTATCCGTCCTATCCCGGTCGACGTGACCTATCCGTCCTGCGTCCTCTTCCGGTCGACGTGACCTATTCGTCCTCTCCCGGTCGATGTGACCTGTCCGTCCTCTCCCGGTCGACGTGACCTATCCGTCCTGTGTCCTCCCCCGGTCGACGTGACCTATCCGTCCTGCGTCCTCTCCCGGTCGATGTGACCTATCCGTCCTCTCCGGGTCGATGTGACCTATCCGTCCTCTCCCGGTCGACGTGACCTATCCGTCCTGCGTCTTCTCCCGGTCGACGTGACCTATCCGTCCTGTGTCCTCTCCCGGTCGACGTGACCTATCCGTCCTGCGTCCTCTCCCGGTCGATGTGACCTATCCGTCCTCTCCCGGTCGATGTGACCTATCCGTCCTCTCCCGGTCGACGTGACCTATCCGTCCTGCGTCCTCTCCCGGTCGACGTGACCTATCCGTCCTCTCCCGGTCGATGTGACCTATCCGTCCTGCGTCCTCTCCCGGTCGACGTGACCTATCCGTCCTCTCCCGATCGATGTGACCTATCCGTCCTGCGTCCTCTCCCGGTCGACGTGACCTATCCGTCCTCTCCCGGTCGATGTGACCTATCCGTCCTGCGTCCTCTCCCGGTCGACGTGACCTATCCGTCCTCTCCCGGTCGATGTGACCTATCCGTCCTCTCCCGGTCGACGTGCCCTATCAGTCCTGCGTCCTCTCCCGGTCGATGTGACCTATCCGTCCTGCGTCCTCTCCCGGTCGACGTGACCTATCCGTCTTCTCCCGGTCGACGTGACCTATCCGTCCTATCCCGGTCGACGTGACCTATCCGTCCTCTCCCGGTCGACGTGACCTATCCGTCCTCTCCCGGTCGACGTGACCTATCCGTCCTCTCCCGGTCGACGTGACCTATCCGTCCTATCCCGGTCGATGTGACCTATCCGTCCTCTCCCGGTCGATGTGACCTATCCGTCCTGCGTCTTCTCCCGGTCGACGTGACCTATCCGTTCTGCGTCCTCTCCCGGTCGACGTGACCTATCCGTCCTGCGTCCTCTCCCGGTCGACGTGACCTATCCGTCCTGCGTCCTCTCCCGGTCGATGTGACCTATCCGTCCTCTCCCAGTCGATGTGACCTATCCGTCCTCTCCCGGTCGATGTGACCTATCCGTCCTCTCCCGGTCGATGTGACCTATCCGTCCTCTCCCGGTCGATGTGACCTATCCGTCCTCTCCCGGTCGCTGTGACCTATCCGTCCTCTCCCGGTCGATGTGACCTGTCCGTCCTATTCCGGTCGATGTGACCTATCCGTCCTGCGTCCTCTCCCGGTCGATGTGACCTTTCCGTCCTCTCACGGTCGATGTGACCTATCCGTCCTCTCCCGGTCGATGTGACCTGTCCGTCCTCTCCCGGTCGATGTGACCTATCCGTCCTGCGTCCTCTCCCGGTCGATGTGACCTATCCGTCCTCTCCGGGTCGACGTGACCTATCCGTCCTCTCCCGGTCGATGTGACCTATTCGTCCTATCCCGGTCGATGTGACCTATCCGTCCTCTCCCGGTCGATGTGACCTATCCGTCCTCTCCCGGTCGACGTGACCTATCCGTCCTGCGTCCTCTCCGGGTCGACGTGACCTATCCGTCCTACGTCCTCTCCCGGTCGATGTGACTTACCCGTCCTCTCCCGGTCGATGTGACATTTCCGTCCTCTCCCGGTCGACGTGACCTATCCGTCCTCTCCCGGTCGATGTGACCTATCCGTCCTCTCCCGGTCGACGTGACTTATCCGTCCTGCGTCCTCTCCGGGTCGACGTGACCTATCCGTCCTGCGTCCTCTCCGGGTCGACGTGACCTATCCGTCCTCTCCCGGTCGATTCGACCTATCCGTCCTCTCCCGGTCGATGTGACCTATCCGTCCTCTCCCGGTCGACGTGACCTATCCGTCCTGCGTCCTCTCCCGGTCGATGTGACCTATCCGTCCTCTCCCGGTCGACGTGACCTATCCGTCCTGCGTCATCTCCCGGTCGATGTGACCTTTCCGTCCTCTCCCGGTCGATGTGACCTATCCGTCCTCTCCCGGTCGACGTGACCTATCCGTCCTGCGTCCTCTCCCGGTCGATGTGACCTATCCGTCCTCTCCCGGTCGATGTGACCTTTCCGTCCTCTCCCGGTCGATGTGACCTATCCGTCCTGCGTCCTCTCCCGGTCGATGTGACTGCCTGTCTTCGCTCGTTATGTGTCGTGTGACAGGCCCGCCTCCTCCCTCATCCGCAGGGCTTCAGCGAGCTGCCGATCTGCATGGCCAAGACGCACCTGTCGCTGTCACACGACCCGGCCAGGAAGGGCGCGCCCACCGGCTTCACGCTGCCCATCAGAGACCTGCGCGCCAGCGTCGGCGCCGGGTTCCTCTACCCGCTGGTCGGCACGGTACGTACTGGTTCATGATACGGGGCGGACCAGCAATGCATGCAGTTTGATCTGCATTGGAGAATGTACGATGTGTTATGTGTCTATGCTGGTAGTGGTATGGTATGTACGATGTGTTATGTGGCTATGCTGGTAGTGGTATGGTATGTACGATGTGTTATGTGTCTATGCTGGTATGGTATGTACGATGTGTTATGTGTCTATGCTGGTAGTGGTATGGTATGTACGATGTGTTATGTGTCTATGCTGGTAGTGGTATGGTATGTACGATGTGTTATGTGTATATGCTGGTAGTGGTATGGTATGCACTATGTGTTATGTGTCTATGCTGGTAGTGGTATGGTATGTACGATGTGTTATGTGTCTATGCTGGTAGTGGTATGGTATGTACGATGTGTTATGTGGCTATGCTGGTAGTGGTATGGTATGTACGATGTGTTATGTGTCTATGCTGGTATGGTATGTACGATGTGTTATGTGTCTATGCTGGTAGTGGTATGGTATGTACGATGTGTTATGTGTATATGCTGGTAGTGGTATGGTATGTACTATGTGTTATGTGTCTATGCTGGTAGTGGTATGGTATGTACGATGTGTTATGTGTCTATGCTGGTAGTGGTATGGTATGTACGATGTGTTATGTCTCTATGCTGGTAGTGGTATGGTATGTACGATGTGTTATGTGTCTATGCTGGTAGTGGTATGGTATGTACGATGTGTTATGTGTCTATGCTGGTAGTGGTATGGTATGTACGATGTGTTATGTGTCTATGCTGGTAGTGGTATGGTATGTACGATGTGTTATGTGTCTATGCTGGTAGTGGTATGGTATGTACGATGTGTTATGTGTCTATGCTGGTAGTGGTATGGTATGTACGATGTGTTATGTGTCTATGCTGGTAGTGGTATGGTATGTACGATGTGTTATGTGTCTATGCTGGTAGTGGTATGGTATGTACGATGTGTTATGTGTCTATGCTGGTAGTGGTATGGTATGTACGATGTGTTATGTGTCTATGCTGGTAGTGGTATGGTATGTACGATGTGTTATGTGTCTATGCTGGTAGTGGTATGGTATGTACGATGTGTTATGTGTCTATGCTGGTAGTGGTATGGTATGTACGATGTGTTATGTGTCTATGCTGGTAGTGGTATGGTATGTACGATGTGTTATGTGTCTATGCTGGTAGTGGTATGGTATGTACGATGTGTTATGTGTCTATGCTGGTAGTGGTATGGTATGTACGATGTGTTATGTGTCTATGCTGGTAGTGGTATGGTATGTACGATGTGTTATGTGTCTATGCTGGTAGTGGTATGGTATGTACGATGTGTTATGTGTCTATGCTGGTAGTGGTATGGTATGTACGATGTGTTATGTGTCTATGCTGGTATGGTATGTACGATGTGTTATGTGTCTATGCTGGTAGTGGTATGGTATGTACGATGTGTTATGTGTCTATGCTGGTATGGTATGTACGATGTTTTATGTGTCTATGCTGGTAGTGGTATGGTATGTACGATGTGTTATGTGTCTATGCTGGTAGTGGTATGGTATGTACGATGTGTTATGTGTCTATGCTGGTATGGTATGTACGATGTGTTATGTGTCTATGCTGGTAGTGGTATGGTATGTACGATGTGTTATGTGTCTATGCTGGTAGTGGTATGGTATGTACGATGTGTTATGTGTCTATGCTGGTAGTGGTATGGTATGTACGATGTGTTATGTGTCTATGCTGGTAGTGGTATGGTATGTACGATGTGTTATGTGTCTATGCTGGTAGTGGTATGGTATGTACGATGTGTTATGTGTCTATGCTGGTATGGTATGTACGATGTGTTATGTGTCTATGCTGGTAGTGGTATGGTATGTACGATGTGTTATGTGTCTATGCTGGTAGTGGTATGGTATGTACGATGTGTTATGTGTCTATGCTGGTAGTGGTATGGTATGTACGATGTGTTATGTGTCTATGCTGGTAGTGGTATGGTATGTACGATGTGTTATGTGTCTATGCTGGTATGGTATGTACGATGTGTTATGTCTATGCTGGTATGGTATGTACGATGTGTTATGTGTATATGCTGGTAGTGGTATGGTATGTACTATGTGTTATGTGTCTATGCTGGTAGTGGTATGGTATGTACGATGTGTTATGTGTATATGCTGGTAGTGGTATGGTATGTACGATGTGTTATGTGTCTATGCTGGTAGTGGTATGGTATGTACGATGTGTTATGTGTATATGCTGGTAGTGGTATGGTATGTACTATGTGTTATGTGTCTATGCTGGTAGTGGTATGGTATGTACGATGTGTTATGTGTATATGCTGGTAGTGGTATGGTATGTACGATGTGTTATGTGTCTATGCTGGTAGTGGTATGGTATGTACGATGTGTTATGTGTCTATGCTGGTAGTGGTATGGTATGTACGATGTGTTATGTGTCTATGCTGGTAGTGGTATGGTATGTACGATGTGTTATGTGTCTATGCTGGTAGTGGTATGGTATGTACGATGTGTTATGTGTCTATGCTGGTAGTGGTATGGTATGTACGATGTGTTATGTGTCTATGCTGGTAGTGGTATGGTATGTACGATGTGTTATGTGTCTATGCTGGTAGTGGTATGGTATGTACGATGTGTTATGTGTCTATGCTGGTAGTGGTATGGTATGTACGATGTTTTATGTGTATATGCTGGTAGTGGTATGGTATGTACGATGTGTTATGTGTCTATGCTGGTAGTGGTATGGTATGTACTATGTGTTATGTGCCTATGCTGGTAGTGGTATGGTATGTACGATGTGTTATGTGTATATGCTGGTAGTGGTATGGTATGTACGATGTGTTATGTGTCTATGCTGGTAGTGGTATGGTATGTACGATGTGTTATGTGTCTATGCTGGTAGTGGTATGTGATTCAATATTGCGATGTATAGGTTAATACTGCTGTCAAATGTTGCTCCTGTTAGACTGTAGCTATCGTGTGGCTAGCTTGTAGCTAGTTTGTGGCTAGCTTGTAGCTAGCTTGTGGCTAGCTTGTGGCTAGCTTGTGGCTAGCTTGTGGCTAGCTTGTGACTTGCTTGTGACTTGCTTGTGGCTAGCTTGTGGCTAGCTGGTGGCTAGCTTGTGGCTAGCTTGTGGTTAGCTTGTGGTCAGCTATGCGGAACAAAACCTGACCATGTCCGTGTCTGATTAGTTATGACTATGTAATACTCCATTGGGGTACAGTGGCACGATGAGCTATTCATCCAAATAGTCACCGATTCCTTGTTTGAGTTCCGCCGTTTGCTCCGGAGACTGTGTTCGGCCTATATGTTGAGATCCTCTCTTGTCCGGTCTGACCCGGTCTGACCCAGTACGACCCGGTCTGACCCGGTCTGACCCGGTCTGACCCGGTCTGACCCGATCTGACCCGGTCGAACCCGGTCTGACCCAGTCTGACCCGGTCTGATCCGGTCTGATCCGGTCTGACCCGGTCGAACCCGGTCTGACTCGGTCTGATCCGGTCTGACCCAGTCTGACCCGGTCTGATCCGGTCTGACCCAGTCTGACCCGGTCTGATCCGGTCTGATCCGGTCTGACCCACTCTGACCCGGTCTGACCCAGTATGACCCACTCTGACCCGGTCTGACCCAGTCTGACCCAGTCTGACCCAGTCTGACCCAGTCTGATCCGGTCTGACCTGGTCTGACCCGGTCTGACCCACTCTGACCCGGTCTGACCCAGTATGACCCACTCTGACCCGGTCTGACCCAGTCTGACCCAGTCTGACCCACTCTGACCCACTCTGACCCGGTCTGACCCACTCTGGCCCGGTCTGACCCACTCTGACCCGGTCTGACCCACTCTGACCCGGTCTGACCCGGTCTGATCCGGTCTGATCCGGTCTGATCCGGTCTGACCCGGTCTGACCCGGTCTGACCCGGTCTGACCCACTCTGACCCGGTCTGACCCACTCTGACCCGGTCTGACCCACTCTGACCCGGTCTGACCCAGTCTGATCCGGTCTGACCTGGTCTGACCCGGTCTGACCCACTCTGACCCGGTCTGACCCAGTATGACCCACTCTGACCCGGTCTGACCCAGTCTGACCCAGTCTGACCCACTCTGACCCACTCTGACCTGGTCTGACCCGGTCTGACCCACTCTGACCCACTCTGACCCGGTCTGACCCACTCTGACCCGGTCTGACCCACTCTGACCCGGTCTGACTCGGTCTGACCCGGTCTGAGCCAGTCTAAGCTAGCGGCGTGCTCCGTTTCAGATGAGCACTATGCCCGGTCTGCCGACCCGCCCCTGCATCTACGATGTCGACCTCAACCTGGAGACCGGCCACGTCGAGGGCCTCTTCTAGAGCCGAAGAGAACCGGCGAGGGCGAGTGCGGCAGCGGGGCGGTGGTGCAGGCTAGGAGTCCGGGTCGGGCGAGCGGGCTGGGATAGATGTCGCCACTGGCGCCGCAGCCGCGGCCAACTGGTCGTCTCTTGGGGAAACATTGGTACGGCGGCAGGTGTCCCCCCCCCCCTTCCCCCTGTCCGTCTCGACCCGGGGCGGCCGTCCTTGGGGGAGGGGGCAGTGGTACGGCAGAAGAGCGGTAGGTGTCGCCCCCTGTCCGTCTCGGTCCGGGCCAGCCCCTCGCCCGGCGTCGGTAGGTGTCGCCCCCTGTCCGTCTCGGTCCGGGCCAGCCCCTCGCCCGGCGTCGGTAGGTGTCGCCCCCTGTCCGTCTCGGTCCGGGCCAGCCCCTCGTCCGGCGTCGGTAGGTGTCGCCCCCTGTCCGTCTCGGTCCGGGCCAGCCCCTCGCCCGGCGTCGGTAGGTGTCGCCTCCTGTCCGTCTCGGCCGGGGCCAGCCCCTCGCCCGGCGTCGGTAGGTGTCGCCCCTGTGGTGTGGTAAGGCGCGCACAGGCTGTTATGTTAGGCCAGGCCGGTCAGACGATCAGTCGCGCTTTTGATATTGTGCCATGGGGAAAACGATACGAATTTCATATTATTTGTCTTTTGCTTAATTTCTCTTAACGTTTGTAAGAAAATATGCCATTGCGTTTTAGATGCCGTGCAGTTTGTTGTTTGCGTGCCAGTCAGTTTGTACTTGGTAAGCAGAGGCTGTTCTGATTGTCAATCTAGCGTTGTACAAACTTGAGTGACTGCGTCGGAGATGTCGCAGCGATGTTGATAGAACGTGTCGGCCGTTATTATTGCAATGTAAGCATATCAGCACATCCCCACAGTGGGGTAGTCACCACGCTTGGAGGCAGCAATGTTCAGTTCTCGTTTATTCGGAGTGATTGTGGTCGTCGGGAAATGAAATCAAAACACGTCACCGGTCGTGGCTTAATACGGCTGTGGCATTGTATTATAGTATGCTGCTCTGGCATTTACGGTGGGTTATTATAAGTCTGATAGAGGAATAACAAGGGGTTGCTCATATTCAGCGGGAAACCAAGTGTACAAATTAACACGCCGGACACTTGCCATGGTCCGTGGGATGTAGTACTACGACGCGGGGTGGTTTGCTAGCAGTAGGCGGTATTCACCGGTGTTTGCCTGACTAACCTCCTGCCCAAGGCCATAGATACGCTCTTGCCTACCAATACTCATTGTCTATCGAACTTTGCATCCAATAAACAGTTTACGTAAGCGGGCTAGTCTCGACGGTAACCATGACAACCAGTTGCTGGCAGGTCCAATGGGAGACACCGCTCGAAAGCTTAGAAATCCTACCGCAAGATGTCACTCAAGTCGGTCGGGCCGATTGCGCGGCGGCTTATACCAGCGTTTGTGCGTTGTTGACCCTTCTTTGGGCCCAGGTGGGCCACCTTTGGGCCCGATCGGTATGAAATACCTAACGACACCGTTTCTGACCACGCCGCGTCAATTGGTGAAGGTCCCGAGTTGCTATCTGGGATAGGTTGAGTTCAGCGTGGCAGTAGCGCATATATTTATTTGGGCCCTTTTGGACCTGATCGGTATGAAAAGCGAAACGGCACCGTTTCTGACCACGTCGCGTCGATTGGTGAAGGTCCCGTGCGGCCCCCAGTCAAGGGCATTGGCAGCTTCATGCTTTGGTGACGTCACCAAAGCGTGAAGTTTTATTTTTCTCCCTTCATCAATGTTAACGCTATGGGAGGTTCAGTGATATTGAGCAAAATGCAAACTCGATTGAGCGATGAGTTAGCAGTGATAGGAAAAAAGTAAGCAAACCATACGAAAGCCACATCCGTTGTCTTTTGATACCAGGGTCTGCTTTGCCTGTGGCTTGTACGGAAACATGTTAAATATGGTCTTATGTGAAAGGATGTTTCCCTTGCATGCGCACTGCCGGGGGCTGATTTCTTCCACCCTCCCCCTCAAGTTTGTTATGAATAGCGGAAAAACGGCCACGCGCAGCGCCACCAAAATTAGCACAGCTGTTTTAGCATCAATTATCCACATGGTGTGGAATTCTTTACCTCGGATCATCCCAGGTCATGTCACCAGGTCAAGTCAAGTGACCCCACCTCCAAACATGTTTGCGGTCGTGCAACAGCCAAAGTGATTGACCGAACAGTCTGAAACTCATAGGATGTTATCAGGTCATAAGTACCTACAATTTGTTTATCTCGAATTTGTCATACCGGTGACCTAAGGTCAGGTCGATTTCGTGACCTCCCCATTAAAGTCAATGAAAACACGTATACATCCATAGGAAATGGCTAAATTTGACCAGTTTTCACCATATTTGTGTAACTACAAAACCCCATGTCACATTTATGTTCTTTGACCTCTACGAGGTCAACTCAGGTGACCCCAGGTCACGCATGGTTTTTCTTCCATAACTCTTTACCAAATCAAGGTAGAGCAATGAGGTTTTCACCATTGCATTTGGCTTGTCGAGACAAATCATGTAATGTAAAAGTTGACCTTGACCTGATCTCAGGTCAGGTCAATTTTTGGATATAGCCTAGCTAGTTCATATAAATATATTTTTGATGCGTCTCGACGAGACAAACACAATTGTTTAATCGGTTTTATTACATCATGCTTCTGTCAAAAGTTATTCTCAAAAACAATGGGCGATTTTTACAATGTTCAAATTCAATAAAATGACCTATGGTCATTTTAGGAAAAAAGCCGCCTTGGTGATTTTGATATCTAATTTACCACAATTGCAATTAACAACGATTTACCTGGTGCTAAACATGTTTTAACAAATTACATAAGAATGAGAATATACGCATACCAAAAGTGATTCATCACATGGCGTCACTTAAATAACAAATCAACACTCATTTTATAATTGATTTAATGCAAGTCTCATAAGCGCCATATATGCCGATGAAGCGCTGCTACCATATGACCGTACCCGTGTGTCTAGTTATCCTGGTCCCGTGTTGCTATCTCTGATGGGTTCTGTGTTTCAGCATGGCAGAAAACCGTGGCAATGTAATATATATATATATTATATATATATATATATATATATATATATATATATATATATATATATATATATATATATATATATATATATATATATATATATATATGTATATATATATATATATATATATATATATATATATATATATATATATATATATATATATATATATATATATATATATATATATATATATATATATATATATATATATATATAATATATATATATATATATATATATATATATATATATATATATATATATATATATATATATATATATATATATATATATATATATATATCATGTCCACACCATGTATGTATGTATGTATTTATGTATATATGTATATATGTATATATGTATATATGTATATATGTATATATGTATATATGTATGTATGTATGTATGTATGTATGTATGTATGTATGTATGTATGTATGTATGTATGTATGTATGTATGTATGTATGTATGTATGTATGTATGTATGTATGTATGTATGTATGTATGTATGTATGTATGTATGTATGTATGTATGTATGTATGTATGTATGTATGTATGTATGTATGTATGTATGTATGTATGTATGTATGTATGTATGTATGTATGTATGTATGTATGTATGTATGTATGTATGTATGTATGTATGAATGCATGCATGCATGCATGCATGCATGCATGCATGCATGCATGCATGTATGTATGTATGTATGTATGTATGTATGTATGTATGTATGTATGTATGTATGTATGTATGTATGTATGTATGTATGTATGTATGTATGTATGCTCTTCGCACTAATCGCGATCCCAAACTTCACGGTCTATACGAACTTCAACCTGGGACGAGAGAGACTCGGAGCTAGCGGAAAACGCGGAATCGCGGTCTACGTCTCAAGCAAACTGTCGGCGATGGAGCACGCAACCGAGGTCGTCTTCGCTGAGCAGATATGGGTGCGTATCAGACTGGAAGGAGGTGATTCACTGCTGCTTGGGTGCATCTACCGGAGCCCAGCGTCAACACCGGAGGAGAGCATGCAGCTGTGCAGACTACTGGATGAAATATCGGACGCGCGCCCATCCCACCTGCTGATAGTTGGAGACTTCAACTACGGGGAAATCGACTGGGATAATAGTATCTGCACGGTACCCCCATCGCATCCCGCCCACACATTCCTCCAGGCAATCATGGACAGTTTTCTGTTCCAACACGTGAGATCCCCTACGAGGTTCCGACACGGCTACAATCCACATATCCTGGATCTGATCCTTACCAATGAGGAAAACATGATACAGGAACTGCAGAGTCTGCCGGGGATCGGAAACAGTGACCACGTGGTACTGCAATTCAACCTCACGTGTTACGCCACTCAAACCATGAGTAAGACCAAAAAGTTTGCACTGAACAAAGGAAACTATAGGAGAATGGCGGACCTGCTGCAAGAAGTAGACTGGGAGCAGGTTCAAGACGCCACAGTGGATGCACACTATAATTTCTTCCGTCAACACCTCGAGGCAACCATGACGCAGTGTATGCCCAAATACACGGTGGGAAGGAAGCGCAGGAACATCTATGTGAACGTAGAGGCCATGACCCTAAAGAAGAAGAAGCAGAAACTGTGGAAGAAGTACACCCGAACCCAAGGCGCCCCTGACCACCGGGCGTATGCCAAAGTGAAGAACGAACTCCGCAGCCTCACGAGGAAGTTGAGAAAGGAATTTGAACAGAATCTGGCGGTAAACATCAAACAGAACCCCAAGGCCTTCTGGCAATACGCAAACACAAGGACGAAAACAAGATCAGGCATAAGCGACCTCAAGTTCCAAGATGGCTCAGACGAGATGGCAGTGACCGATCTCGATAAGGCAGAAGTGTTAGGGAAATTTTTATCAAGCGTCTTCACCAGAGAAAATATCATCAACATTCCGGGTCTCCAAACACGGTGGGAGGGTGCGCTTCTGGAGAATGTGGACGTGACGCCGGCGCAGGTAGAGAGCAAGCTGCGTAATCTGCGCCCGACATCCTCTCCTGGACCGGACGGAATTCCCCCGAAGGTGCTGCGTGAACTTGCTTCACCTCTGAGTCGGCCACTCTTCGACATCATCAGGAAGTCCCTGGATGAAAGCAAAGTACCAGAAGACTGGAAAGAGGGAGAAGTTGTGCCTATCTTCAAGAAGGGGGCAAAAGAAGAGCCGTCCAACTATCGACCGGTGAGCCTAACATCAGTACTGTCTAAAGTCTGTGAGACACTCATCAGGGACCAGATCATGGCAACACGTGACCGAGAGTGGACAGCTGAACGACCACCAGTACGGCTTCCGCCCCAAGAGATCCTGCATCTCACAGCTGCTCGCGACACTCGATGATTGGACCAAAGAGATCGAAGAGGGCCGTTCAGTTGATGTAGCCTACCTCGACTACCAGAAAGCGTTCGATTCGGTACCCGATTCGGTACCCCATCGCCGTCCGCTAAGGAAGCTGAAGGACATGGGGATTGGGGGAAGTTGTTGCGCTGGATCGAGGCGTTCCTCACGGGTCGGAGACAGAGAGTGGCGATCAGAGACAGCAGGTCCAGCTGGGCGCCAGTGCTGAGTGGCATACCACAGGGATCAGTACTGGGCCCAACACTCTTCCTGCTCTTCATCAACGACCTCCCCGGACACGTCAACAGCGGCATCAAGCTTTTTGCGGACGACACCAAAATCTACGGAAGCGTCCAGGAACGGAGTGGGCATGACCAGCTTCAGCAGGACCTCGACGCAGTCGGCAAATGGTCTGGAGTGTGGCAGACGCCATTTAACATGACCAAGTGCAAGACGATGCATCTCGGGCCGAGGAACGTTCGCCAAACCTACTCCATGTTTGGAGGCCAGTTGGAGCAAGTGGAGGACGAGAAGGACTTGGGAGTCGTCGTGGACACCTCGCTGAAGTTCCGTAAGCAGGCGGCGGCGGCGATCGCAAAGGCAAACCGAGTCCTCGGCACAATCCGGCGCTCGTTTGAGCACATCGACCAGCAGACGCTCCCCGCTGCTCTTTAAGACCCTGGTCAGACCGCTGCTCGAATATGGGAACGCGGTCTGGGGCCCGTTCAACGCTGAAGACGTACGACTGGTGGAACGAGTACAACGGAGGGCGACCAAGCTGGTTCGACCAATCAGACTGCTTCCGTACGAGGACCGGCTGAGAGCCCTGCGCCTGCCGTCTCTGCAGTACAGAAGACGGCGCGGCGACCTCATTCTGATCCACCAGCTGATGAACGGCCGCATCGAACTCGATAAGCAGAAGTTCTTCCAGGACCCGCCGTCGGCAATCACACGAGGACACTCCCTGAAGGTTGCCAAACCGCAAGCGCAGACCAGAGTGAGACGGAACTTCTGGTCTATCAGAGCAGTGAGCGACTGGAACGCACTTCCGGAACACGTCGTTTCATCAGCCACGACGAACCTCTTCAAGAACCGCCTGGACCACTACTGGGCGGACATCATGTACGATGCGCCAGGATAAGCGACAAAACACTGAAGCCAAATATGGTCAAGGAAAGCATACCCTTTTGAATTATCCACTGAGGCATAAAAACAATCAAGAGATGTAAAGAGCGGGCAAGACAGGCATCTAGTCCTCCTTATAGTCCCGTACTATAAGTACAAGTAAGTACAAGTATGTATGTATGTATGTATGTATGTATGTATGTATGTATGTATGTATGTATGTATGTATGTATGTATGTATGTATGTATGTATGTATGTATGTATGTATATATATATATATGTATATATATATATATATATATATATATATATATATATATATATATATATATATATATATATATATATATATATATATATATATATATATATATATATATATCATCACATATCACATCACATACCACAAGTCGCATACACATACTCACACACATACATATACATA
>JAXIVJ010011416.1:0-25000 GCA_036785665.1 Chirona hameri
GCAGGCGAGTCGGACACCTCCCTGATCCGAGCCGTCACCCGCCGCGTGACCAGCCACCACACCCAGCCTCGCCCCTCCCGCTCCCCGCCCTCCCGCCGCTCCCTCTCCCCGCCCTCCTGCCGCTCCCTCTCCCTCCCGCCGCTCCCTCTCCCCCCTCTCCCCACCCTCCCGCCCCTCCTCCCCCCCTCCCCTGCTCTCAGAGGAAAGCAACTCAGGCTTCCAGCCCTTCCTCCCCGCCCAGCTCCCTACAGATAGGTTGAGCCGCCTCCGCTCCCGCTGCAGGCGTACACGGGCGACCGCGAGGCGTGGTCTGGCAAGTAACTCACGATGAATAACAAACAATCAGAATTCGTCCTCCAATGGAATGTTAGATCTTTAATATCACATTGGGGGCAATTCAAACATTATGTCTTAAATAATAATCAGTTAGTAGCCGCTGTTCAGGAAACCCATTTTATTGACGCCGACTTTAATAATTATACTTTTAAAATACCCGGATATAGCCTTTATACAAATAACGTAAATGCATCACCGCGCCGAGGCGGCTCGGCTTTGCTTATTTCAAACCAACTTTTGCATCACCAAATCGACCTTCAAACAACCTTAGACGCAGTCGGCGTTAATATTAAAATCGCTCAGCTAGAACTAACTCTTATCTCTATTTATTTCCGTCCTACTGAGGACATAGACATTGATTCCTTTTCCCAGCTTATTACAAATATTAACACCCCATGTCTGATTATGGGCGACTTCAACGCGCATAGTCGGGCGTGGGGCTGCCTCCGGAACTCTCGCCGAGGCCAAATTATGCTGGACCTACTGGACCGGCATAATTTGGTGTTCCTTAACGACCAATCACCCACACACGTACACCACTCAGGAGGCGAGGCGACTTACAGCGCCATTGATCTCGCCTTCGTCACACAACGCATCGCGACTCTTTTTACATTTAATGCACAATCAGACCCTCTTTTAGCGATCATTTCCCAATTCACTTAGAAATACAAGTCCCTTCAGGACAGACAAATTTGTACTCCCTGCCTAGATGGAACCTTCGCAAAGCCGACTGGTCCTCCTTTCAAAAACACATTGACACTAGTCACCCCGCAGACTCTCAGACCGACATTAACACATTTTTAAACACTATTCTCGCATCAGCACATCAGCACATTCCACACACACGCACACACACACAACACCACCCGAGGCAGCGTACTGCCCCGTGGTGGAACACAGAATGCCAAAGAGCTGTTGCCCTCCGGAAAAGAGCATTTCGGAAATTTCAAGCTTGTATAACTGCAGAAAACGAACACGAAGTACGGAAAACTCGCTCTTTGGCTAAAACAATCATTGACAAAGCAAAAAAAGAATCTTGGCAGGAATTATCATCTACCTTTAATCGATTTACCTCCCTCTCAAAAATGTGGACATTAATTAGATCATTTTCAAATAAAAGACCACCGTCATACAAAATCCCACACTTACAAATACACAACACATCTTACACGCTTCCCCTAGAGGTGGCAACACAATTTGCACAACACTACGCTAACATATCATCAACACAACAATGTACACCAACTTTTACTAACCAACTTAACGATCAATTTCAATCTATTAGCTTTGACTCTAATAACGTAGAAATCTACAACTCTCTTTTTACCAACTCAGAGTTAACGTACGCTATAGGTAAATGTGGTAAAACTTCTGTAGGACCAGATCAAATTGACTACTCCTTCTTCAAAAACTTGACAGAGACTGGTCTCACCAACTTACTAACAGCCTTCAATACCATGTGGTTTGACGGCACTTTCCCTGAATCTTGGCATAATAGTACGCTAATTCCTATACTTAAACCTCGCAAACCTAAATCTTCTCCCGCTAGCTATCGCCCTATTTCTCTAACTAGTTGTGCATGTAAACTATTCGAACGCATGGTTAATGGACGCATCAGGGCATACATTGAATCAAATAATTTACTTACCCCACACCAAAGTGGTTTTCGACCTGGTCGCTCCACTGCGGACAATTTAGTTGGTCTTATCGACTCTGTCCAGCGCGGCTTTCGAGGGAGAGAGGTCACAGTTGCCCTCTTTCTTGATTTGAGAGCTGCGTTTGACAGAGTCAATAAGACTGCACTTCTAGTAAAGGTCCATAAGGCCGGAATTCGAGGTCGACTCGCCAAATTTATCCACAACTTTTTAGAAAATAGAACTCTTAATGTAAGGTGCGGCAACACATATTCTCCAAATAAAAATCAGGACCACGGTGTCCCACAGGGATCGGTCCTCTCCGCGACCCTATTTTTAATTATGATTAACGACATTTTCTGTAATATCAACAAGATCGACAAAGGTCTCAAATTTTCAATGTACGCTGATGATCTGGCGGTGTGGTTCTCGCACCCGAGCGTCGATCAAGCCAGCAAAATGTTACAACTAGTACTCATTGATATAAAGGTATGGTGCGACCAATGGGGTCTGGAAATTTCTCCAAGTAAATCTGCATCTCTAATTTTTTCAAAGAAACCTGCATATGTGGAACCCTACATTCCATTAAAATATAACAATCAAATTATCCCTTTCGTCAAATCATTCAAGTATCTGGGAATAACGCTAGACACACGTCTCTCTTTCATCCCACACTTCAATGATTTAGTGCAGAGATGTACGCGACGAATTAATATTATGAAGTCATTGGCTGGTCGAGAGTGGGGCGCAGATCGTGCCACTCTTCTCCAACTATATACTTCCCTGATACGCCCAGTACTGGACTATAACGCATTCTTATTTGATGACATATGTTCCAAACAAATTAAAAAAAATGCAAACTGTCCAAAACGCTGCCTAGCGGATCGTGACTGGGGCCTGCCGCACCACCAACACCACAAACTTACACATCGACACAAACATTCCCACACTCTGCCGCCGACGCAAATACACACTACTTAGATTCTACGCCAGAGCAAGTTCACACCCCACCCGCCCAACATTCCACATCTTAAACCACCACGCACCCACAAGACGACAAACACTACTACAAAAACGACACCCACTCATCAGTCACAGAATCAGACAAACACTCGCACTATTCAACATTCCACACATCAACACAATGCCAACGCCACCACTCACACCTCACTGGCTCGACACAACACCAGACACACACCGCCTCTTCACACACAACAAAAACACAGTCACGGCGGCAGAGACACACACACTCTTCAACGAACACAAAGCACAACACAACACATACACATACATATACACAGACGGCTCTCGAAGCGACGGCCGAACTGGTGGTGCATACTTCACAAACACAGCTAGAAACAACTTTAGACTTCCGGACATAAATAGCGTATACACAGCGGAATTGTCATCCATTTTATTAGCATTAATATATGTCAGAAAAGAAAAACTTAAGGAAGTAGTCATTTGCACAGACTCGTCCGCCTCGCTCACGGCCATTTCCTCGATTAGTGACTGTAGAAACCCGATAGTATTTAAAATCAGACAACTAATCAAGTATTTAAACAGTAAAAACAATAGTATTAAATTCTTCTGGATCCCAGGACACGCCGGTATCCCGGGAAACGAGGAAGCCGACAGACTTGCGAAATTGAGCCTAGAATTACCTCCAGTAAACCAACTTCCAAGCCCAGTATCAGACGTGTTAAATTATATTAATTCTCAACTTAGCATACTGCGCCAGCGCGAGTGGGACGCTGCTCCGCATTTTCATCTTTATCCAATCAAGCCAAAAGTCCAACATTTTATATCTAGTCACCAGAATTGTAGAGAGAAGGAGGTGATATTGGCGCGCCTCCGTCTCGGTCATACAACAATTACTCATTATTATATTATGGAGAATCTCCCGCCACCAAATTGCCAACATTGCCCAGGATATCCGCGCTACACAATCAAGCACTTACTTATTACTTGCACAGTACACAACGATAAACGACAGAACATTATTAATTACACACAACAAAATCGCATCACATTAAATCTTAAAACACTGTTAGGTGATAGTTATCCTGAATTGATAGGTCTCCTCTCAGATTATCTCTACCAAACACGTTTAGCTAAACAAATATAACAGGGGTTTTTGGCCCTGCGCATTTTTGGCCCACCGCGCAGGTTTTTTCCCCTTTGCCTTAGACGCTGGGTTTTTTATTATTCAGGACTTTTCGCCCAGCTAAATACACCCCACAACCAGGTCTCGCCGAGGCGCCGGAGCCAGGGAGACTGGCAACAGTCTCCCGTTGTTGCAATGACGGCACCCCCACGGCTCCATCAACACTGACACTGTACAAGCGTATTATTCCCAGGCCCAGGGAGCTGGTCGACAGGCATCACCTAACACTTGCTATCACACCCCCACACCTTCATTGCTTGGTCCTTGGTCAGTGCAAGGGCCGGTAGTGCGATTAGGCTCTCGCCCACGGCATCGCACTGACCTACAATAACACTATCACACACACACACATCCTGAGTGTGCTCTTAATACCTGAGATAGAGGCCAGATCTTGCAACATAACTCGCTGCACACGCTTGAGGACCGTGTCGCGGCAGTTATAGCACACTCAGAGCACCTACACTACCACACTAGATCCGATTTTGGCACACCGGATCCGATCTGGAGTGTGCTCCAAGGCACGACGACATAACTCGCTGCACACGGTTCCCGGGAGTGTATATTCAAAACCATTAGGCGGCAGAGAATTGCACCCCCGCGGGACCGGCCGCGGTAGAAGTTATGTTGAGCACACTCCGAGCACCCACACAACCACTGACCAGATCGACCTGGGCCTGTCATAAATGTAATACAAATATGTATGTATGTGTGTCTCGTGTTTTACTTATTTTTGACCTTGAACGAAATACTTAACGTAATGCTAGATATTATATTTGACGTTGAACGAAATACTTAACGTAATGTTAGATATTATATTTACTTTGAACAATAAATTTTCCGGGTTCACATAAACCGGTTAACGTAATTAATTAACGTAAAATAGCTACCCTTCTCCCTAGCTTGCCCGGGTTCACATAAACCGGATAACGTAACTCTTTTCCTGGCAAATTGCCAGATGTCACTCACTCCCCACCCGGAAAATGGCTATAGGCCGGTCCGGGAAAAAAAACAAAAAAAACGGGGTGCCGCCTGCCCGCCGTACGTAGTATGCGGCGCGGACACAGACCGGGACGCAAACGAGGCTCCGGTGGGTGGCAGGCAGGTGACATCCGCAGCGGCATTCTGATCGGCGCCATCAACATACAGTCTATCAAACCGAAACTGCTGGAGCTCAACCATGAACTTTGCAAGAGACGCTACGACCTGCTCTCTGTCACTGAAACCTGGCTTAAGCCCAGCACTCCCACTCGACTGATAAGTTTTTCTGGATACCGTGTATTCCGTGCCGACCGACCTGACAAGACTGGTTACGGGGTCCGTAGCAGTGTTGTGCCGCGACGGTATAGATGCGTCTGTTATAGCCGCGTCTGTTACCGCCGGTAACTGAGTGACTGGTTACGGGGTCCGTAGCAGTGTTGTGCCGCGACGGTATAGATGCGTCTGTTATAGCCGCGTCTGTTACCGCCGGTAACTGAGTGACTGGTTACGGGGTCCGTAGCAGTGTTGTGCCGCGACGGTATAGATGCGTCTGTTATAGCCGCGTCTGTTACCGCCGGTAACTGAGTGACTGGTTACGGGGTCCGTAGCAGTGTTGTGCCGCGACGGTATAGATGCGTCTGTTATAGCCGCGTCTGTTACCGCCGGTAACTGAGTGACTGGTTACGGGGTCCGTAGCAGTGTTGTGCCGCGACGGTATAGATGCGTCTGTTATAGCCGCGTCTGTTACCGCCGGTAACTGAGTGACTGGTTACGGGGTCCGTAGCAGTGTTGTGCCGCGACGGTATAGATGCGTCTGTTATAGCCGCGTCTGTTACCGCCGGTAACTGAGTGACTGGTTACGGGGTCCGTAGCAGTGTTGTGCCGCGACGGTATAGCCGCGTCTGTTATAGCCGCGTCTGTTACCGCCGGTAACTGTGGTATCTGTTACCGCCGGTAACTGAAATGTTACGGCCCGTCCACGCGGCCAGCAATTTATCCTGGCAGTGGCGTACAGACCACCCAGAAGGACAGTAGCTGCCATAGAGGCTGATTTTGAAGCACTCGAGTCACAACTGCAGCACGTCATGCTAAAGCATCCAGGTTACAAAGTCGTCATCAACGGAGATTTGAACTGTAATGTTTTGGCAGACAGCTCGGACTTATCCAGGCAGGCGCTGTGCAACTTCTTAAACACTTATTCGATGGAACAAGTCATAAATAGGTCCACATACGCCACCGGACCCCTGCTTGATGTTGTCATCGTGAATGATCCTGACATCATTAAAAAGTCCGGCATTAGGGGTTGTGACATCAGCCCACACAAGTATGTTGTCGCCGCCCTGTGTATACCTCGTTGTCGTACGAAACCCACTGTCGTGAACTGTCGATCGTTCAAATGAGTAGACGAAGCCGAGCTGCATGCCAGCCTACATCAGGCGGACTGGCAAGCCGTCTACCGTGAAGCCGCTGTTCAGATCAGTGGCAGCGTTTCCTCGGGTGTTTTTTGTCCTATTCTAGACCGCTACGTACCAGTGAGGCGTGTGACCATTCGAAACCCCGGCGCCCCACATGTGTCAGAGGCAACGCGTGATCTGATGTGTCAGCGGCGCGCGGCTCGTGAGGCTCGGCGAGGCGGTGGTAGTGCGCACGAGTACCACTCGCTGAACCGTGCGGTGAAATCCGCCATACGGCGGGATGTGCGGGAGGATATAGGCCAGCGCATAACCGACCAGGGTCCGACCTCTGTCTACCGGAATGTCCGTCAGGTTATTGGCAGTAGTAAGAGCGCGCGTGTCACACTGGCGGTAAGCGCGAACAAAATGAATTAATATTTTGTAGGAGTCGGGCCATGTGTTGCGCGTGAGATTGCCGAGTCCGGAGAGGTTCCCGTCGACTTTATGTGCCGATTGCCTCGTGTTGGCTCTTGCGCCTTCTCTGTCTCGACTGTGGACTATGAGACCCTCGGGAGAACAGTCCACGGTATGCGTAACACTCCAGCCTCCGGTGATGATGGCCTGTGCATCCGTACCATCAAAATGTGTTTTGACGCGATTGGCGTGCCGCTGCTGAACATTGTCAACACCTGCCTCGCCAACTGTGACTTTCCCGAAGTCTGGAAGCACTCCATTGTCCATCCTATCCACAAATCCGGTCCTCGTTCCAATCCTGCCAACTTTAGACCCATCTCATTAGTCCCTGTCATGGTCAAAATTGTCGAACGAATCGTACAGCATCAACTATATGCCTACCTCTCCCAAAATCATTTACATTCTCCTGCTCAGCATGGGTTTAGGCCAGGTCATTCTACCGAAACCGCCCTGATCAGTGTGTCCGATTATATCTTGTCCTCGACAGACAGGGGGGGATATTACTCTCCTCTGTCTGATCGATTTAAGTAAATGTTTTGACGTCATCGATCACACTAAACTTCTGACTAAATTACAACTGCATGGAGTCGATGCTGAATGGTTTCGGTCCTACCTTATCAATCACACCCAAAGTGTATCCATCGCTGATCCCAGTTCCGGACACAAGTACCTGTCCCAGCCGCTTCCGAACAGTATAGGCGTTTACCAGGGTTCTGCCCTCGGGCCGTTATTGTACAGCGTGTTCGCCAACGACTTGAGCTACTTTGTTCCTGAGGCACATGTTATTCAGTACGCCGATGACACGCAGATACTAGTATCCGGCAGGAAAGATAACATCGGTGCACTGGTTGATCGCATGGAACGCTCCCTCTCCTCCCTTGACATGTGGTTCAGAGCGAACTGTCTAAAAGTGAATGCTTCCAAAACGCAGTTGATGGTGTTCGGCAGCCGGCAGAACCTCCGTAACGTACCACCAATCGAGACATGTTTCCGTGGGGAGACTATTGGTCCGGAACGCACGGTGCGAAACCTGGGCGTTATTTTTGACCCGTGCCTGTCGTGGGACGCTCACGTCGCGCATGTTGTCCGGAAATGCTTCGGGCTACTGATCGGACTCAGTCACATTCGGCATTATCTTCCGCGAAACGTGGTTCCCACTATCGTCCACGGTTTGGTTATGTCACACGTACGTTACTGTATAACCGTTTTTGGCAACTGCTCAGACATAAATCACAGGCAGCTCCGAAGAGTGATCAATTTTTGTGCCAGGGTGGTATCTGGAAGGCGTAAATTTGACCATATTTCGGACGTTTTGAGTGGCCCAGGGTGGCTCACCTCCATACAGCTATCAGAATATCACTCTCTCACTCTGGCCCAACGTGCACGGTGGTGGGAGGAACCTGCATTTCTGGCCTCGCTATTTAGCCGAAATGCTGCACATCGCAATAGGCGCACACGACAGGACGAGCAGTTCCATATACCTCGCATCCGCACTGAAGCCGGTAGACGTCAGTTTTCCTACCGAGTCCCTCGTCTTTACAACAGTTTACCGACCAAACTGACTGGTCTGAGGCCTGCCTCATTTAAACGTAACTTGCAGGTGTACATGAAAGGCCGAGGTGTGAACTAACGTGTGACAGCCATGCTTTGTCTGTGCTATTGTTTTCGCATTACCAGTTTATATCTATTTTGTGTTGATGCCTAGTTTTGTAAGCCGTACACCATTGTTTTATCCGGTATGTATCTGAGTATGAATGTCAACCCCCTGTTTCCCCATGTACACTGTAAACCAAATCTACAAACCAAAGACTTGTTTACAAGTTTGAATCCATTTCGCATAGGCGTTGTCTTGTCATCTCACCAACTACTGGATAGTTAATCTACAAGTTTACGAAATTTTCTACCAACCAAAGGGTTGTTAACAAGTTTGGATCCATTTCGCATAGGCATTGCCGTGTCACCCTACAAACAAATGGCTCGTAAGTTTTACCATCCTTTCCCTCGGACTTGTTTCTGAGGTACAATGATTACCTTTGTACTGTGTAACGCTATACAAGCGTATCGTTTGTACTAGTTTGTCTTGTACAAGCCTTTTCCTGAAGCTAATAATAAAACACTCACTTTGTCAACGTCTTTGTAACGCACGTACAGTACAGTACCTACACATGTTCTGACCACTTTCTCGGCACCACCTGTCGGTCTGTCGGTGGAGTGGAATCCAATGCAACTAGTTATGCCCTCACCCCCGATATCGGGGGCGAAGGCTATAATAGTTGTATTGATTCCACTGCGTGCAGCACCGACAGACCGACATCGGTGGTGCCGAGGAAGTGGTCAGAACATTTGCACTACACTGTACAATGTCAGGTGTACTGCTCTCAGTGCTGGAATGATGTTAGTGTGAAAGTTCACCGTGAGTACAAATATATGCTGTGGCATTAAAAAGTTACAAGCAGTATTCTATCTCAAATTCGTCGACCGGCATCTACAAGGAAAATCGGACATTTTGTCGACTTTATTACACATAGTGAACGATATGCACGGGTGTGATATCACATGTCTTCACACAGCTCGGCAAAAAATATAGCGACATGGCACGGTTCGTTGGAAGGGTTCGGAGGGGTCAAACTACGGAAGATGCACTATTCGAAAGCTGAGCTCACGCGGAATCCAGCGATGTAAATTTGTTTAAAAATCGTCTTCAAGGTGAAGCTCCACATCACCTTCATGCTCAATCAGTACGGGGTGACTCCCCTCGGAGGCCGCAGCCACCGCCTTCAATCTGCAACACAGTTTGTGATTACATTTAACAACACACAAGAGCAGGGGCGCAACCACCTATAAGGACAGCACGGAATGCCCGTACCGTTTTTGACGGACGCCGAAGGCGCCCCCCCCCCCGGACCCATTTTTGTTTTGCAATTAGCACCGCCAACAAGATAGGCACCGGCGGCGTACATAGTATACGGTTATTCAGGCCATGGCCTGGTCCTTTGGACCCGAGGCGCCCATGCAATACACTACACATACATACACTACATCTAAAAAATGACACATTTGTGATATTGCGAGTTTGTTTGGCGATGACGCCCTCCTTGAGCGATGGCGCCCCCAACGAAAATTTGCCCGTACCACTTTTTTGGACGTGGTTTGTAAGTGGCTACCTCTGGTTTCGCCCCTGCACAAGAGAACCCATGACCCATAGTCGAAGGCTGGAAGCCTAACTTTCAGCAGAATTTGTCTTTTAATTTGAATTTGGGGGCGAAATCCGCCCACCCCTCCTGTTTTTTGTTTGTGTGCGTGTGTGTGTGTGTGTGTGTGTGTGTGTGTGTGTGTGTGTGTGTGTGTGTGTGTGTGTGTGTGTGTATGTGTGTGAATATTTCTTGATTTTACCGGTCAATGTGCATAATTTTTGGTGTCCTGCCTAAATATGAACGGCGCGTCGTCTAAAGTAAGAAACATACAAATTGTCAGAACACTTTTTGAGTTATAGGTCATCAAAGTTTAAAAAAACTTTAAAATTACTCCAAGATGACCACAATGAAATGTTGATATGTAAATGATTAATGACCTGAGGTCAAATGCAACTTCTACCATACCTATTGTATCATTAAACTTTCCGACAAATCATTTAAGCCCATTTTGGGGTATATACATGCACTCACTGTATTCCATAACAATATCAAGCAAAGGAGCGCATAACAAGCAAATTTAGCATATTTGACCTCATTTGACCTTGACGATATTGACTTATGGTCATTCAATTTGTACAACACAGAGTTCCCTACAGACCCGACCTACCCTAAACATTTCGTTGTTGTATCTCTTATGGGGGCCGAGATCTTAGGGGCAGGATCCGCCCCCCCCCCCCAGTGCGTGTAATTTTCAGAGGCCCTCCAGGGCGCGTGTTAAATAGCTGCCCCAATCACACCCAATGGCCGCATAAAAAGAACAAAAAAGTGATACAGATGCATACTTGTAACCCAATCAGAGTTGAGTCAAGCATCGACTCATGAGTCGGACATTTGTAGATGAGTCATGAGTCTAATCGATTCAATAAAAAATAGCACTTGAGTCAAGAGTCGAGTCCATTCAATACAAACACAGCAACTTGAGTCAAGAGTCGAATCGATTCAATTTGTTTGAAACAGCACTTGAGTCCAGAGTCCAGTCAGGTCATTGGCTGTTGAGTCAGACTTGAGATGACTCAAACAAATTCGAGGTTTATACTATATGAAATGCGGTTCTGCTGTCGACCCGACCGACCGACCCCCCCGTCAACATAATTAAACTTGTGATCAGTGATAATGAGTCAAATTGAGTCGACTCTAATATATTTTTGAGTCGAGTTGATACATTTTTTTAACGGCACTTCAGTCAAGAGTCGAGTTGAGTCTTTTTTAAAACAGCACTTGAGTCAATAATTGATTCGATTCATTGCTTTTTAAACGGCACTTCTCAGATTGGAACTTCTCAGCCTCTTAGCACTTCATAGCATTCCACTCTGTTTGGGGGAGGCCAAAGACTCAGGCACTGGCGGATCTAGGGTTAGAGTTAGGAGGGGTGCAATAGCAAATTTAGCTACATTTCATCAGGAGGAAAGTTGTTGACCGGGAGAGGGGGGGGGGGGGGGGGGAGAGGTCCTCAGCGCAAACGAAAGAGTCATGCATATGGGGCTACTCGACTCGACGAGACAAACACAGTGGTGTCATTTGCACGTCTCTATCTGTATTATATCCAGAGTTATTGACACAAGTGCTGGTGACCTGAGATGACCTCAGCCAACCTTGCATAGGTCACTGAACAACAATGGCACCTGCGTCATCAATAATAAGCTAACATAACACGATTCTGACAGAATTGGCCTGATCCAATGCATATTCTCCGAAAAGGAAGCATTTGTATATTTTCCCGTTGACTTATAATGGGGAGATCACGAAATTGACCTGACATTAGGTCACCGATACAAAACAAATCCGAGATTAACGAATTGTAGGACTTCTGACCTTATGAAATCCTGTAATTTCCATATTTCTCGGACAAACGCTGGCTTCGGCACGACCACAAACATTTTTAGAGGTAAGGTCACTTGACGTGACCTGGTGACCGACCTGTCTTGAGGCGATCTGAAGTTAAAACTTTCACACAATGTGGGTAATTGATGCACACATAGCCGTGCCAATTTTATAATGGGGGCCAAATGCTAATGCTGGCTGGGGCCCCGAGGTGCCCCCCCCCCCCTCTAGCCAGCCTGAGAGGCCCTCTAATGGTCGCCAGAAGGCCCTCAGTCGGCCTGACGGGGGTCCTGGGTAGGCCTGAGGGGCCCTCAGAAGGTCTGAGATTTCAACATGGGTCTGTCCGACGTTTTGTTTGCGACCATTTAGAGGCCCAGCTAAATATAGTGGCCTAAATCCGAGGTGATCTGGTGGGGCGTCATTTTGACCACCCCTGTGGTTTTTCAAAAATAGCGATAAAACAGCCTCGTGCAGCGCCGCGAAATTTGGCACGGCTATGTGTGCATCAATTACCCACATTGTGTGAAAGTTTTAACTTCAGGTCGTCTCAAGTCAGGTCAAAAGGTCACTTGAAGTGACCTTACCTCCAAAAAATATTTGTGGTCATACCAAAGCCACAGTGCTTCTCCCTAGAAATTTGAAACTCGCAGGATTTCATAAGGTCATAAATACCTACAATTCGTTTATCTCTGTTTTTTTGTATCGGTGATCTAATTTCAGGTCAATTTCGTGACCTCCCCATTATAAGTGAATTTGGGAAAATATACACATGCTTCCTTTTCAGAGAATATGCATTGGATCAGGCCAATACTTTCAGAATCATGCTATTTTAGCAGCTCATTATTGATGACCCAGGTGCAATTTTGCTCAGTGACCTCTGCAAGGTCGGCTAAGGTCATCTCAGGTCACCCGCACATTTTTGCCAATAACTATTGATAGAATAAAGATAGAGATGTGCAAATTATACCATTGTGCTTGTCTCGTCGAGTCGCGTCACCCATATGCAACATGACGTGCCTGGGTCACCAAATGACCTTGGCCTGAGGTCAAATTTTGAAGTTGACCTAACCAGGTCACCATTAATATGTTGTGTCGAAGCGCCTTTACGATAAAAACATGATGGTGTTCAAATTACTGCTATATGTCTAACCAATACAAAGTTATTATGAAAAACTTTTAGGAAAAATGTCCTTGTGACCTTTGGTGACCTTTGGTGCCTGAACTATTGACCTGAGATTAAATTTGAAAATAAGTATGGCGATTGAAATGTTCATGAGCTTTCGATTTTTTTTTCTCTCATAGTTCCCCACTCCCGAGATATTTGGGGGTTTCTAGAGCAAAATCCTTCATTTGGAAAATGTGACCTTTGATGACCTCTGGTGACCTCAATATTGACCTGAGTCAAATAATACACAATAACTTCGAATGGCCTTGCAGATAGCTTTCCAAAATTGTTTTCCGGGTCTTCCTAGCCTTTATAGTTTTCGAGTTAGATAGAGGTGAGGATCCCAATGGGATTTTGCACGCTGATCATGCCGGCTAGCAAGTCATGTACCGTTGACGTCACGATCATCGACAATCAGATGCCCTGAGACCCTGATTTTGGCCGGAATGGCCTACCTTGTTATATAGCCTTGAGTCAAGGCCGTATAAGAGAGGTAGAGTCATCCGGGGATTTTAGCACCCCAATCGCTTAGCAATAGCGTAACGTCACTGGTGCTCTGGTCCGACTCGGCTGTCGCCAAACGCGGCTCGATGCGGTGCGAATATTTCGAACGGGATACGGATAGTTGCGCCTAAGGTACGATCCGATTTACAATTACGTTTACTGCGGATAATTATCCCTCCCTTAATTCGTGCTGGGGCGGAGACGGTCATACGCTGCCCCAGTCTGTGTGATGTGCGACTGGCGAGACGGCCATTTACTGCACCGGTCTGACTGAGGGGAGAGACGGCCATACGCTGCCCCGGTCCGGCTGAGAAGGGGGGGGGAGACGGACATACGCTGCCCTGGTCTGGCTGAGGGGCGAGAAGGCCGTACGCTGGCCCGGTCTGGCTGAGGGGCGAGACGGCCATACGCTGCTCTGGTCTGGCTGAGGGGCGAGACGGCCATACGCTGCTCTGGTCTGGCTGAGGGGTGAGACGGCCATACGCTGCTCTGGTATGGCTGAGGGGTGAGACGGCCATACGTCGTACCAGGATTTTTTTTGAATGCGTTCGATGGTTATTTTTGCCGTGATGAATGATAATAAGTAAACAATGATGATCAATAACATGGCAGTAATGTTTATTTTATATTTAAAGGCTAGACAATAAGGAATAAGCTTTCACCGTTATATATCAAATAAACATTACTGCCATGTTATTGAGCATCCTCGTTTACGTACCTGGAAATGTTGCAAAAGGCATTGTGCGGGCTAAAAAAACATATGCTAAAACACACATTTTTTCCCTCAAAATATACACTTGTAACATAACTTATTTATCTAACGGCGACGAATTCAAATTGCCGCTCTAGTCAACAACAGGCAAAAGAACGCAAAACGCTCGACGGGGCTGGCCACGACTGGACCAGAGCACCAGTGACGTCGTCGCTAAGGCTTGCCGCTCTGCAGCCGATACATGGGGAATCCCGGGATGACGCCCCCTGGCCTTGAGAGTTTCTTGTGGTTTTTGACGTTGTGTGATGTTGAGCCTGCAATTCTTCACACATTATAATTATAGCTAATAGCCCAATAGGTATGTCTAGATATATTGTTTGTTTTCTTTCATTATAGCTGGACATTTCTGAACTGTCATGATTGTGCAGCATAGTTCAGTTTTTCAACAAAATTCATGGAATTATTTTATTTTGTTTGATTAAAATAGCCATCTTAAATATGCCTGTGTAATATATTTAATATGGCTATTTGTGCTTTTCGAGTCATCTTTACGATACATATGTATGATCAAGCATATTTGGATGCAGAATGGAGTCCATGGACTTAAATCAGAATCAGTGGAATTGGATTCAGAATAAAGCTTTTTAGGTTCCCCGGAAGCAGAATTGATTCCTCTAGGAAAATATTTATTGGAATCAGATTCAGAATCAGATCCATTTGGCTTGGTATGGAATCGGAATTGATTCCGCTGAAGCGGAATCAAGCACAAGTCTGGACCAGGGACATAGTCAAGGAGGGGGGGGGGGGGCTGAGCAAAACAAAATGTACACTAGATAGAATCAGACTGGTTATTGATTTGACACCGATTGAATCAATTGGAATAGTTCATTCAAAATTCCTTGACTCAAAAGATAATTGGTTCACCACCATATCTTTTCATTCATGAATCGTGATTGAATCAAAACCTGCATCAAATCAAGCCTGATTGAATCACAAGATTTAACGATTCTTAACGATTCAAGCACACTGGTAAATTGTGCAAATATATGTTGTCCCAATGGCTACATTCATGTATACTGAAATAGTATTGCTGTATCAATGTTTTAGTGATCATATATATGTATGTCTCCATTTTGATTGATTTGACATAAATTCATCATATATTTAAATGTTGAATCAAACGTGAATCGATTAAAATATTTGTTTTTTCTTTGAATCGGAAAGAATCAACTACAATTTTTTATCTGTGAATCGAACAGATTTAATCATTCAGATTCCAAAATAAATAATGATTGAATCATTCCAAAAAAGTTGAATCAATAACCAGTCTGGATAGAATAAGATTATCTGACGACCCGACCCCTGTCAACAACATATGTCTGAGGAGCAAACATTTGTTTATACCACTGATGTGCCCCCCCCCCCCCTGGCAAAAAATCCTGGTTATGTGCCTGGTCTGGACTTCAAGCGCCCTCAACCGAAAGAAGTTAAATTGTATATTTCCTGTATTATACAATATTGAACCCCTGGGAAATTGGAAATTAATGTGTGGAACAGGTGGCATACTTAAATACAAATTTGCTGATTAATCAAAGGATAAAATCACACTAGAAACACACAGGGTGTAGCAATTGACTATGCAGCCAAATAATTTTTAACTGTTGACATGCACCATACTGTGTTTTTACAAAAGGAATAATCATGTTTTGCTTTGCAGATTTCTATGTACAGGAAAGTAGGGCTCGCACTAAAAGCTGGTGTTTTCACAGCAGTTGGCTGCTGGGGACTGCTGCTGAGCCAGGCTCTTATGCCGCTGCAAGCAAATGGTACCAGTTAACATAAAATATGTATGTATTTATTTATAAATAAATAAATACATAATTTGTAAAAGTAATTTATAAAATAATAAATGTATTTATAAATAAATATTTAGCATTAACTGGTACCATTTGCTTGCAACGTCATAACACCCTGGCTCACTCTGCTAGTGAGCCAGGATGTTATGACGTTGCAAGCAAATGGAACCAGTTAACGCTAAATATGTATGTATTTATAAATCAATCAATAAATGCATATTTAGCATTAACTGGTGAAGCTGGAGTTTACACAGCAGTTAGACGCCAGGGACCGCCCCTGGCGTCCAACTGCTGCAAAAACTCCAGCTTTACGAGTTAATGCCTAAATATTTATTTATTTATAAATAAATAAATATATATTTAGCGTTAACTGGTACCATTTGCTTGCAACGTCATAACATCCTGGCTCACTACGGTCCCCACGATTGGTAGTCAGTAGTCCCTGGCAGCCAACTGCTGTAAAAACTCCAGCTTTTAGTGTGACCCGAAAGTAGAACCCTATGCGGAATATGTCTATCATTGCTAACACTGACCTATTTCTCTCTCTAAAAATGCAGTTACATATGTAGGATTTTGTCCAACTTAAATTCAGTAAATATTTGGTTATTTAATGTATAAATTAAATTGGTTTGGTATTCAGTCAGTTTGGCTACCCTTCAATCGGTATTGCTTTGGTTGTGTTTTGACATGTATACTAAATGGATATTCAATGTAACTTGTATTCCAGTTCTTTTTCATAATTCGTATAATACACGATTTGTGCATCTATATGATAGTGTGAAATGGAAATGGGTTGATGGATAACCGCTATCACATTTGTATTAAGCTATACCTGCCTGAAAGCTGCCCGGCCAGTAAATGAAGTCAATATTTATTTTTAAAAAAACTCACAAAAGTGGCCATCTTCTACTGTATGCAATATGCATGATAGGCAGCTTGATACATGTTTTAATTTTAAGTATGCTGCTCCTTGCATAAGAAGTCAAGAATTTAGTGGATGTTAACGCAGATAATTGTACGACTGACGTCCTTAAATAGCAATGATTGCAGAAATAAAACATTATTGCAATCATGTGCCAAAGCCCTTCCGCCTTTGAAATTATTTGTAATTCCCTATGACAACAAATAGAAGGAATTAACATCAAAACAGCATTGCCGCCACTCCCCCAACATACTTCGTAAGACGTTCCTGGCGCACCAGTACTGCAATATCAACTACAATCATGTCATCTAATTGATATTTCAACAGGGAAACATATCATACACAATGCAAATTATTAGTTATATTATATTACTCACTTATATCGGCCTTTCCGTCATCACGAAGCCACACAGCGAGGACGACGGGCACGCCGAAATGGGCGCGGAGACGCGGTTTTCAAAATGACGCCAGTTGAAGCAGCGTCTGCACATCGTGCCCGCTGGGCCGCTGGCACAAAACCAATTGTTACTTAGTAGTTAGTAACCTACAAACTGAATGCTCCATACGAACGAACGGTTACTTCCCCTACAAACGCAGTGCTTGGTGCGAACAAGTTTGCTCAAGTTTGCTGATTTGTTTGCTCCCAGCTGTTATACAAGCATGTACTTTGTAGTATGCAACCAGTACAAGCTAACCATTGGTGAACAAAACACCCGCCCGACTAACTTAGAAAGCTTGTATTCAAACAAGGCATAAACAAGGGAAACCGTCTTTGGAATTGTGTCTTAACTACTACATGTGCAAACACATGACTTGTGCTCGTCACCGAACGAGTCAGCTACCACCTTGACCCTCGTTTTCGTAGATGTAAATGGTATCCGTACTAGGATACGACTATCCACCATTACACAAGACTTGTCCATTTGGTTTACAGTGTACCTACTGTTTTATGTCTCGTGACGCCGGGCTAGGAATAGCCATAATGTGTGTGGATGACCCGAAGTCGTTAAATACAATACATCCCTTCTACCACCTTACGAGGTACTCGCGGCAGAGTTATATCAGGGTTATCGAAAACATACCTAAGGATAATTTGAATGGTATCTTCCACTGGCACATTCGTGAACAAGCTTTCGACGTCCAAAGAAGCTAGGATTCCCTGCGGCTTGCACATTTAAGCAAATCTACAAACTCATCAGTTGACTAGCGTGTTTGCCACTCGAATGAACGGCTGAATAACCTTATTCAGTTCTTTGGCGAGCTCATACGTTGGGGTTGGAACTTGAGATATGATGGAGCGTAGCGGATTTCCGTTTTCACCCGGATCGAACAACAAAAAAACAGGTATTTATCTTGGCTTTTAAGGATATTTTGGTAAATTTTCGAATATTCCTGCAGTCAATCACGAACAGTTGTCTTACGTGGCGGTAGATCTAGTGGTAGCGGTAGTCTAGTGGCGGTAGATACAGCACCTCCTGCGCCGCCCCCCGGCGGTTTGTCCGACTCCGAGGCAGCCGAGACAGTCTGGCAGCTGTTCAAGAGCTCCAATGACTCTATTGTGACGCGACTATTTCACGGCCCGCAAAAGTCGACACTATGCTGCACTGCCTGCGGGTTTGAGTCGGCCACTTTCGAGACATTCTCGCTGCTGTCACTTCCGCTGCCGGTAGCGACAGCAGGTAGTGGAGGTCTGCATCACTGTCTCGATCAGTACCTCTCCGGTGACCTAATCGATGACTGGCGATGCCCGAACTGTCTGCATAGCCAGGATGCCAATAAGAAGTTAGATTTCTGCCGCCTACCACCGGTCATTATCTTCCATCTGAAACGGTTCAGTTTCACTGGCACCACCGCACGGAAGGCCCATGCGCCAGTGGCATTCCCACTACGCGACCTTGACCTGAGTCAGATTGCGACCTGTCCGCACCTGAACACGCATGGCATGGTGTACGACCTGTACGGGGTGGTGGAGCACCATGGCGGCCATCACAGCGGCCACTACACTGCCTACTGTCTCAACCAGCCGGCCGCCAGCTGGTTCCTCGCCGACGACATTCATGTCCAGGAGTGTACAGCCGCCAGGGTCCGAGATGCAACAGCCTACATGCTTTGCTACGCCGCCAGAAGCTCGAAAGCCCTATCGGAGCTGAGTGCGGCGGAGCTGGCGTCTGCCCTTCTGCCGGGAGTCACCGCCGGGGCCGGTGGTGGCCGTCCCGCACGAGTCCCCACCGTCGTTCCCGCCCAGACCGACTGTCAGCTGATGGGGTGAAGGGGTTGACATGTAGTCAGATAGTCTGTTGCTATATGCAAGGAGTGTCGTTAGAAAGCATGTGCATTCATATGTTATCGCTTATTACTGCATATTCGTACTCGTTCGTCGTGTTGCATGTGCATAAATATATATATTGACTATAAAAAAAGTTTTCTTACGCGGAACGTGACTGTGGTATGGTCTCCAACGTTGCAAAAAAAAAGCTGCTTGCCAAAGTATTCCAACCAAGAGCAATCCTGAAGCTTGAATCCTGAATGATATATCGATGAAGACTGAAGCCGGATTGATATAGCATTCGCAACTGAATAACCACCAAGATTAACATAGTAAGTATTTGTGAAATTTTCTGAATCGTAGTAGGTACTGTACATGATGTTTGGAACAGTGTGGCTGATCGGTCTGCTGGTTTTGGTAGTCTGGAAATGTATTCAGCCTGATAAATTCAAATTGAACTCAGATTGTCGCCCAGAGACTACATCAAGCAGTTTGTTCGATGTCGAAGTGAAGCTGATAATTTTTAGACCAAGGAAACATCCTTCCCTGCAGCACAAACGCTTTATAGGATGCAAGCTCTACCTAATACTTCTACTCCTATTGACATCTGGAGATATGAAATTAAATCCCGGCCCCCAAACTTGTGACACTGACCTGCAATCGCAGACGGAGCCTCCCCAGTGCATGCAGGCTAGTGACGAACTTCTGGCGCCTGTCTCTGGTACTTCTGCACCGACAACTGACGACCCAGAGCGCCAGCATAGACTCGAGCCGGAATGCCCTCGTTGTGGTACCACCAACAAGAAGAAGAGGAGCATTCGCTGCAGCAACTGTGACCTCGAGTGGCACCTTACCTGCGTCAGACTCAAAAGGTCGCAGGCAACAGCTCTAAAAATTTGGTGGTGTCCACATTGCACAAGTAATGACCTTCCCAACTCTAATCAGTTCGGCTGCCAGCCAACTGATCGGTCAGAGTCCGCGGAGACTGAGGTCTCTGTAGACATGCAGGATTTAGCCGAAGCGATCGCTGCGATGAAGAGGATCCAAAAGGTCATCCCCAGGATTCCCAGAGGGGCTAGAATTCAGGCTGCAGAAGCGCTTACAAAATTGCTCGAAGATGCATTAAGCGATGAATCGTTTTCAACCTGGTCTAAATTATTCAAGTTTCAGTACTATGCCCTGTCCGTGCCAACTCGTAAAACCCCCGGAAAGAATGAAGTGTATTTTATAACGAAGATCAAGCGCCAAATTGTCGACTATATGAGCTTGCCCGAGCCCGAGCCGCCGGACCCACAGCCAGCCGTGCGTGTGCGAGAGCGCCAGCGGACCCAGCCCGCCGGGAACCTGCTGAGGAGACGTGTGGGAGCCAAGCTTTCAGACGGAGACGTCAAGGGTGCCATCAGGCTGCTCACCTCAAGCGACGAAATAGTCAGCGCCTCCGAGGAAGCCATCGCCAGCCTGCAGTTGAAGCACCCCAGCGCTCCCGCGGATCTGGACCTGCCGCCTGCCCCGGACGACCTGACGGAGCGGCCGGTGGAGGCGACGGATGTAGACATCTTAGCAGCAATCGGCGCCTTCGACCCTGGCTCTAGCGCTGGCTTAGATGGACTCCGACCCGCACATCTGAAGGACCTGACGGGTAAAGCTGCTGGAGAAGCCGGCGTACGACTAACTGCTGCGCTTACTTCGCTGGTAAACCGAGCTCTGAACGGACAGATACCCGCCTGCGCAAGGAACACATTTTACGGCGCTTCACTGACTGCGCTCCGGAAGAGCGACGGAGGCCTGATACCCATCGCAGTCGGCTCGGTGTAGCGGCGGCTCGCCACCAAAGTCGGTCTGAAGCCTATCTATCAAGAGCTTGGTCAAGAACTGCGTCCAGTCCAGCTAGGCTATGGAACTGCCGGCGGGTGCGAGGCAGCTGTCCATGCCGCCAGGCACTTTATGCAGACATTAGGCAGTGATGAAGTCTTGGTGAAAATTGATATGCGCAATGCTTTTAACACGGTGCGTCGCGATCGATTTCTTCGCGTGGTCAGACGGCGAATCCCGTCACTGTATCGTTTGCTGTGGCAAGCTTACTCCGAGCCAACTCCATTATTCTTTGGTGCAGCGACTATTCAGTCCTCCACCGGCTTGCAGCAGGGAGACCCGTGTGGACCGGCCATATTCTCCCTCGCTGTAGACGACGTTGCCAGAGACATCAAATCCGTCTTCAACTCCTGGTACCTCGACGATGCTGCAATCGGTGGTGAAGTCGCCACCGTATGCCACGATCTGGAATGTCTGATACCGAAACTGGCCGACATTGGACTTGACATTAATACGGCCAAGTGCGAAATTATCCTGCCTGAATTCTGCTCTGGACATCAGAAGGTAACAAGCATGCAGCAATTGCACTTGCTGATTCCTGGTGCTGCCATTGCTGACAGATCCAAGGTGATGATGTTGGGAGCGCCGGTCACAGAAGCTGCCGCAAGGTCAGTAATGCAAGCGAAAGGGGAGGACTTGGATCGCATGGTTGGCCGCCTTCAACACATCGATGCTCATTCAGCATTCTTCCTCCTGACGAACTGATTGTGGATCCCCAAATTACAGTATCTCCTTCGTGCGGCACCAATCTACCGCCAACAAGACCTGCTGAAGCCCCTGGACGACACTCTGAGAGCCGCTACTTGCACCCTGACAAACGTTCACTTTAACGACATCAGCGGTCCCAAGCTGTTCTTCCCACTAGATACGGTGGGCTAGGCCTCCGACGCACTCAAGACATCGCGCTCCCAAGCTACGTCGCATCTATACATCACTGCGCGCAGCTCGTCACGTCGATGCTACCGGGCAAGATGCAGACGTGTGTGTCGGAGGAACGCCAGCTTGCCGTCAATGACTGGCGCCAAGCGGCAGACGGTGCAGAAGCGCCTGCTGGCGAGGCGATGCGACGCCAACGCGCCTGGGACTCAGTCCTGGCTGACAGGTCTTGTGATGCCTTGTTCTCAAGCGCCAACCAGTTAGGGCTGGCCAGACTGCGTGCGGCGGGAGAGCGGGAGAGCGGCGCGTGGCTGCATGCAGTCCCCTCCTCGAACCTCGGCACGCTGCTGGACGAAACAACGCTCCGGATCTCCATCGCGCTGCGAGTCGGCGCGGATGTCTGCCAGGCCCACCGATGCCGCTGCGGCATGCAGGCGGATTGCAAATGGTACCACGCCCTGACTTGTCGTATGAGCGCAGGAAGATATCCCCGCCACACTGCCCTCAATGACATTATCAAGCGTGCGCTGCAAACTGCTGGCATTCCATCCATTTTGAAGCCCACAGGCATCGACAGAGGAGACGGGAAGCGTCCAGACGGAATGACTGTGTTTCCCTACGCGCGTGGCCAATCACTGCTCTGGGACGCGACATGCGTGAACACCTACGCTGCCACGAACCTGACATCAGCCGCTATAACTGCCGGAGCCGCAGCAGGTGAAGCAGAAGACCGGAAGCGCCGTAAATATTCCGAACTCATTCGGCGCTTCCAGTTTGAGCCCATCGCGTTCGAGACTGGCGGCGCTTGCGGTCGCAACAACCAGCGCATTTATACAGGAACTGGGAGCGCGTATCACCACTTCTACCGGGGACAGACGAGAACCCGGGTGGCTCTGGCAGCGTTTGTCAATTGCTGTAATCAGAGGCAATGCAGCTTCTATATCTTTGACCATTCCTGTCAATGATACCCCGCATAGCCCCCAAGGAACGCATCTCATCACCCGGCTGGGCGACGGAGCAGATGCCACGGCAACACATCCCGACTCAAGCCGCCAGCAAAAATAATCGTTGGTCAGTGAGGGGTCGAGTGGAAGTGACGGCGCCAAGGCAGCGCCGGCGCAATTGTTGAGCCCGGCCCTGCAGCAACGGCAGCAGCCACCCTCATCGCGCCTATCCTTCCCTGAAAAAGACACTCACCAAAGTGAAGGGCCTGGTGAACTTGGGCAACACCTGCTACTTCAACTCGGTCCTTCAGTGCGTCAGCCAGTGCCACCATCTCTCCCACTATCTGAACCTCAACGGCCGAGCCGGACACCTGGTTCAAGTCACAGACGAGGACGGAAAGTCTCTGGAGCTGGTGCTGTCGCACTGCGGTCCGCTCACGGCCTCGGTGTGTAACCTGCTGAAGCGGATGCACTCCATTGGCAACAACGCCTCCATCAGTCCGAGTGAGCTGCTGCGAGTCATTGCCAAGAGGGCGAGTCAGTTCACCGGGTACGACCAGCAAGACTCACACGAGCTGCTACGCACGCTGATGGAACAGCTGCGACTGGAAGATCTCCAGCGCCACAATAAGTCCCTCACGTACGCGCTGGGCTTGTCGACCAATGCGGACCCCAAGAAGGTGGTTGAGCCGATGAAACGTCGCTTCGAAGCTCTGAGCCGGCAAGTTTCGCACACTACGGTGGACACCATCTTCGGCGGCCAGCTGATCAGCCTGGTGGTCTGCCAGGCCTGCACGGCGCGCACCCACCGGTTCGAGACATTCCTCGACCTCTCGCTGCCCGTCAGCGAAGCAAAGCTGACACGACAGCCCTACCAGCAGCAACGAACAGCGAGTCGGTCTCTCCGGACGGTCCAGCGGCGGCAGCGGCGGACTGCGAGCTGGCTTCTACGGATGGTCCAGTCGCAGGCAGTGAGCCAGTCTCTCTGGATGGTTCAATCGTGGACAGTGAGCCAGCATCTCCGGACGGTCCAGCATCTGCGAACGACCCGTCCCTGGCACCCTCCGAGTGGCTGTGCCGGGCGTTGACCACGCTGGCGGCGCGCTACCAGACCAAACCGGACGAGTGCAGTCTGCTCACCAGCCTGAATGAGTACACGGCGCCCGAGATGCTCACAGGCACCAATAAGTTCGGCTGTCGCAACTGTACGGCACTGCGCAACCAGCACCGCAAGTCTGGAAAGTCAGACGAGAAGTCGGCCGGCACTGTCTACAGCAACGCCAGTAAGCAGTTGTTGATCTACAGTCCGCCGCCGGTGCTGACCATCCAACTGAAGCGGTTCGAGGTCGGCAGCTCCAACCTGTACAAGATCAACCGTCACGTCATGTTCAGCGAGCTGCTTGACCTGTCACCATTTTGTTCCTCCATCCGCCAGGATCTGCCGCAGATGAACCGCCGGCAGCGGCGTGTTCTCTACTCCCTGTTCGGCCTGGTGAAGCACAGCGGCCTACTCACCAGCGGGCACTACTCGGCCTACGTGCGCGTACGAGGGCGCTATGATCGGCTCACCGTTAACCCTGCCTGGCTGACACGGTATATCGGCGACGCCTACCGATTAGCTTGCGCGCAGCCGACGCAGACGGACCCCGGAGACGAGAAGGCGGAAACGGCAGTCGCTGAGCCCGAGCCGGGCCGCTGGTTTTACGTGAGCGACACTCGCGTGACCAAGGTCACCCTGGACAAGGATTTAAAGGCTCAGGCATACATACTCTTCTACGAGCGGATAGTGTAGCGCGTGACTGTATAGGTTAGGTATAATTATTTGTCAGCCGCTGTGCCCCCAAACAATAATTTGATCTGTGTTATACATTGTGATTGATACATT
>JAXIVJ010011416.1:42500-43670 GCA_036785665.1 Chirona hameri
GTAGGTAGGTAGGTAGGTAGGTAGGGTGTAGGTAGGTAGGGTAGGTAGGGTAGGTAGGTAGGTAGGTAGGTAGGTAGGTGGAGGTAGGGGTAGGTAGGTAGGTTGGTAAGTAGGGGTAGGGAGGTAGGTAGGTAGGTAGGTGGTGTGTAGGTAGGTAGGTAGGTGGTAGGTAGGTGGTAGGGGGTAGTAGGTAGGTAGTGTAGGGTGGTAGGTAGGTAGGTTGGTTAGGTAGGTGGTAGGTGGTAGGTGGGTAGGTAGGTGTGGTAGGTGTTGGTAGGGTATGGTAGGGGTTGGTAGGGTAGGTAGGTAGGTAGGGTAGGTAGGTAGGTAGGTGGTAGGGTAGGTAGGTTGGTAGGTAGGTAGGTAGGTAGGGGTAGGTAGGGTGGTAGGTAGGTAGGTAGGGTAGGTAGTGTAGGGTAGGGTAGGTAGGTAGGTAGGTAGGGTAGGGTGTATGGTAGGTAGGGGTAGTGGTAGGTAGGTGGTAGGTAGGTAGGTAGGATGGTAGGTAGGTAGGTAGGAGTAGGTAGGTAGGTAGGTGAGGGGTTGGGTAGTTAGGTAGGTAGGTTAGGTAGGAGGTAGTGTATGTTGGATGTAGGTATGTTAGGGTATGTAGGTAGTGTAGGTATGTAGGTATGTGGTAGTGGTCATGGTAGTGGTATGTAGGGTATGTAGGTATGAGTATGTAGGTATGTAGGTATGTAGGTATGTAGGTATGTAGGTATGTAGGTATGGTTAGGTATGTAGGTGATGTAGGTATGTAGGTATGTAGGTATGTAGGTAGGTAGGTATGTAGGTATGTAGGTAGTAGTGTACTGTAGTAGGTATGTAGGTATGTAGGTAAGTAGGATTGTAGGTATGTAGGTACAGTGAGTAGGTATGTAGGTATGGTAGGTATGTAGGTTGTAGGTATTGTGTAGGTAGGGTAGTAGGTAGGTGTAGGTAGGTAGGGTAGGTAGGTAGGTAGTGTAGGTAGGTAGGTAGGTAGGTAGGTAGGTGGTAGGTAGGTAGGTAGGTAGGTAGGTAGGTAGGTAGGTAGGTAGGTAGGTAGGTGTTAGGTAGGTAGGTAGGTTGGGTGTAGGTAGGTAGGTAGGTAGGTAGTGTAGGTAGAGTAGGTAGGTAGGTAGGTAGGTAGGTAGGTAGAGTAGGTAGGTAGGTAGTACTCAGGTGTAG